>LGRX02033179.1:0-70668 GCA_001247695.2 Cymbomonas tetramitiformis | reverse complement strand
TTTCCTTTCTCTGCCTTTTCTCTTTTCCTTTCTCTGCCTTTTCTCTTTTCCTCTTTTGCCTTCCAGGCTCATTTTGCATTCTGACCTTTGGCTGAGTGAGTGTCTCCCAGAGACTGTCAGGTGACAATGCTACACGAGCTGCTAAGCTACTGTTGCTCTCTCCTAGCTAACAGTGCTTCTTTGCTTCCTTCCTTGCCTCTGTGGCTAGCAGAGTGCCCCTTGGCAAGCAGTCCTCTCGTGCAGCCTCTACCATGCCTCCTGCCCTGTGCAGCGGCTCACCTGATAGGTTCAGTGATGTGATGTGCGTGCCGGCAGCTCCTCTCGCTCTCCTGGCGGCCTAGCCTCTTAACTCCTCGCTACCATGAGCGGCCTAGTCACCTTGACTCTTCGCTCCCTTGAGCGGCCTTGCCCCCTTTGGGCTCCTCGCTCCCTTGAGCGGCCTTGCCCCCTCTGGGCTCCTCGCTCCCTTGAGCGGCCTTGCCCCCTCTGGGCTCCTCGCTCCCTTGAGCGGCCTTGCCCCTCTGGGCTCATCGCTCCCTTGAGCGGCCTGACTACCGGCGGCACAATGCAACACTGAACACACTCACCCAAGGGGGCCAGGCAGGGCCGAAGAAGGATGCCATCACCTTCATGCGCTCACATCACGTGAGTGCTGCCGCGGCCGCTGCCATGGCTCCCGGAAGGATGAGCCTCTGCTCGGGCTGCATCTCGCAGTACCTCTCGTAGCAATCGTTGCGCCAGTCCCCCTGGTGCTTGATGTACATGGTGTGCACCTCCAGCTGCTTCGCCGCTGTGGCCCCGCCCCGCCTGAGCGAGTGCCCGGCGTAGGCCTCTGGGCGCAGGCCCGCTGCCCTCGCCAGGCGCTTGATGCCCCCCACCAGACCCGCGTGGGTCAGGGGAACCACCTGCACCTTCCTCCCCACCACCTTCTCCACCACGAAGAGGGGGGAGTCACCGGCCCTGTCCGCCGTAGCGCCCATGAGCGCCCGCAACGCCCACACTGGGCACAGTGCCAACCCCGGCACCCTCCGAAGGGGCACCCAGTGAAAGCGCTCCCCGCACTGGATGGTCTTAGAGTACCTCACCCTGATCCACACTGTCTCGCCATCCTCGGTGAACAACACATCATCCCGCACCAAAGCTGCCCTCGGATTACAGGCGTCCTCCTTGCCCATGGTGAGGTTGTCTTTACGGAACAATCCGAAGAACCCCACCAAGACCGCCGCCCACAGCGCCAGCTCTGAGAGCGAGCCGAACTCCACATGGCGGGACATGTCCATCAGGTTCTGCGAGGTGAGCGGCATGACCGGCTTTCCGGTCCCAGTACCTGCGCACACCCCGCAGGGTAGCCGCCACCCGGAAGCGCTCCGCCACCGGCCTCCACGCGTGGCCCCGCTGTAGGTGCAACTGCCGCACCGCCGCTAAGTAGTTCTTGATGGTGCTCGGGGCGACGAACCACGATGAGAACGTGATGAACCACACCAGCACATCGTCCGAGGCCGGCAGGAGCGGCTCCAAGCACCCCAAGCACGCGAAGGCAATGCAAAATGTCACGAATGCCCTCGCCCCTGTGCTGTAGGCTCCTCTGGTGCTCCGCGCTAGCGTCTCCTCCTCGTAGCGCTTCTGCTCCTGCAGCAATGCCTACACCACCGAGTCTGCCCTCACACCCAACCCGGTAGCGTCACCGGCTCTGGGCCCACTCGCACCACCACCACATTCCACCTGGTGGGCCCCCACTCCGAGCGCCCGCCTCCCTTCAAGGCAGGCGCAGTGAACAGGTGTGTGCCCTTCCGCCACTCTCGCACCACCTTGAACACCTCCGGCATGCTCAAAATGAGCGTCCAGGTGGGGTCTGGGGCCCGCCCTCGGTCCTGCCCCCAGACCGGCACCAGGAAGGTGCCCGACGTGCCCATCTGCTGCCGCTTCTTGCACCGGAGGAAGTTCACGATGATGTCGTACATGATGGAGAATGGCAGGTTCCCCCATGCCTGGTGCCCATCGAACCGCTGCACCCGCGCATCCTCCTCCCGGCTCCAGCTCACAGCGCAGAAGGCGTTCGCCCTCGATGGCGCCACGCACGCGTCCATGGTGAATGGACCGAACTCCATGTCGAGCGAGTGGAACTCCGCCGGGCTGAGCATCCAATCGTCACGGTCTTGTCGCCACACCGTCGCCCTCATGAACGCCCGGTGCTCCATGTGGAACTGCTGCAGCTGCATCCTCGACGGCAGATCCGCCAGCTTGTTGTCCTTCGTGGTGATGTACACCGGCCGAAGCCGGATGTCGTAGCGCACGCACGTCAAGAACAGCTGCTTGAGCAGCGGAAGGTACTCCGGTGGACCCCACCACTTCGCCACCTGGCGCAAGGCGCACTGGTTGTCGATCCTGATCACCACCGTGCGGCCCTGCACGTGCCGCCCCCAGAGCACTACCGCCCACCACACTGCGAACAGCTCCAGGTAGTTGATGTGCTCGCTCTCGGGCACGCCCTTCCTGAAGGGGAACCAGGGCTTCTGGATCATCCTCCGCACGTCCTCCCACGAGTGCAGGAAGAACCTCTCGTCCATCAGGCCGCCCATCCCCTTCGTGCCCGACGAGTCCGTGGCGAAGAAATCCTCCTTCACGTCCTCCCGGAACAACACCACCTTGCGACCATTGTACCGTCGGATCACCTCTTCGATGGTGTCGAGATCCTCCCGCACCGGCGGTGTCACCCGCACCGCTCCCCGCGTCCCCGATGCCGCCAGCAACGAGAAGCCCCTGCGCGTGTACAACGACAGTCCCCACACCACCTGACTGCAGAACGCCAGGAGCCCCCACAGGCTCTCCAGCTGCCGCCTGCCCACCGGCTTCCGCCTTGCTTGCTTGCGCACCTCTCTTGCCGTGCGCATGACGAAGTCCACCCGGTCCTTGCTGATGGCTGCCGTGCACACGTCCCCCGAGGTGGATAATTCCACCCCTAAGAACTCCATGAGCTGCTCTGGACCTTCACACTTGGCCGAATTCACCCGGAATCCCAGGAATGAGACTAGCTCGACCAACAACATCATCATCTCCTCCGCGGCCTCACGTGTGGCTGCCACCATGAAGAAGTCATCTAGGTAACCCACGCATGGGATCCCCTGTGCCTGCATCCACACCACAATGGCACGCGTGTACCTCATGAAGATGCCCGGCAATGCCCGGTTCCCGAATGGGGCACGGGCGTCCATGTAACGCACCCCTCCGAACTCGAAGCACTGGGCGGGCCAGAACTGGCTCGCCACCCCCACCGATCTGTAAGCGGAGTCCAAGTCCACCTTCACCATCCAGTACCCTGGGCAAAGCAGGGCGTAAGCGTCCTTCACCGTAGAGAACTTGTCTTTCTCCAGCTCGATCCTCGCGTTGATGCCGATGTCACACGGTCGCGAGTAGTCCCACACAGGTCTGTACTTCACCTTGCCATTGCGGAGCTTCTCCACCATCCCCAAAGCAGAGACGCCCCACAGCAACCTGTCGTCCGCCGGGAAGATGCGCGCCTCCAAGAGCTCCTTCTCGATCTCGCGCTCCATCGCCTCCATGTGCTCGTCGCCCACGTAATTGGGCACGTGAAAGGGCTCGTCCACCTCCATCGGCCGCGACGGCCACCCGATCCCACACGCGGCTCCTCGCACGAGGAAGTCCACATCGTGCCAATCCTCGAACGCTGCCGCCATGAGATGCGCACGCTCCGTAAGCAGCGGTACAGCTGCTCCCACGCTCTGCACCTCCTGCACGTACCTCGCTCGCTCGTGCTCCATCGTGCCCGTCGCCTCCATCCTCTCCTGCGTGGCTCGTCGGAGAAGTCGCTCGCGAATCGCCGGCCATCTCTTCAATCTCCTCAATCGTCGGCTCGCCATGTCCATCACGCTCCATGTCTCCGGGTCCGTCTCGGACACCGGAGCCGGCGCCACCGCGAAGGTGCTCATCGTGTCCGTCCATCCTGGTGCGGGCTCCCCTCTCAACGCCCGCCCCGTCACATCCCACACTGGAACGAAGGTGGTCGGCACAAGATGCCTCCACCAGTCCCCACCTCGCAGGATGTCATCGGTGTCGCCCCCACCGCGCTCGACCTCGATGTAGTCACCGTCACCCGGCTCCGCAGGCATGAACTCGAATGCGTTGGCCACCGACATCACGTCGTCCTCCTCCTCGCCATCCTCGGGCTCATGGCCCTCTCCGGCCACCGGCCCTCGTGCCGGTGCCTCTCCGGCGCCCGCCGGCGCCCTCCTGCTGCTGTTGGCGTTGCCCGGCGCCGCAGCTTGCGCCGGGCTCTGCCGCCCGCATCATGGGTGCTCGGGCACGCAGCGGCCCCGGACACATGGTCCGCGGCACCACAGTCCCCGCACACATGCTCAAACCTGCACGGGTCAAAGGTGCATGCCCCGCGGTTGTGGAGCGTGCAAGCCCGGCGGTAATGCGGGAGCTCCACTCCCCCACGGCCCCTGCCCTTGCCCCCCTTGCCGCCCCCATCGCGGGGGGGGTGGGGGGGGTCGTTCCGCGCCTTACCGCCCTTGTCGTTCTTGCCGTGCTTGCCTCCCCGTTGACCTCGATCGTCCACCCAAGGCCGCTTCGCCTTCACCGGCTGCAGCTGCTGTTCTCGGGTGTAATCCTCGAAGAGCTCGGCGTAGCACCGCCGCTCGAAGGTCACCGAGGGGTCCTCCTCCATCTGCAGAATCAGGAACTCGTAGAACTTGATCAAATTGACCACCCCGTACTCCATCGCGCGGTACTGGAACCAGTCCTTGAAGTAGACCATGAGGCGGTGCTGCCGCTCCGACTTCACCTTCCGCAACACGTAGCAGAAGCCCCGCTCCCACTCCGGCAATGTCGAGCACCGCGTCCGCTTGTTCGCCGACTCCCACTGCAGCGACCTCCCGTCCTCGCCGAGGACCAACTTGGCCTGCTGAGCGTCGAGGCTCTGGCCTGGGTACACCCGCAAGTCCTGGCCAGCAAGCTCCCCTCCCACGTGTTGGGGGATCACCGGGCGCGGGGCTCCCTCACCTGCCGGCTTTGGAACCGCCTCGGGGGAGAGGGTGCCCATGAGCGCTTGCTGCAACTGCTCCTCGGTGACAGTGCGCAGCCCCGCTGCTGCCGCCGCCAGCTCTCCACGTCGACCGGGTGTGAGAACCACCCCGGGACTCCCCGCGCCTGCCAGAATCCCCGGGTCGACTTGCAGACGCTTGCCCGTTGTCGGGGGCGAGGGAGAGCGCTGCCTCTTCCTCGCGAAGGAATCGTCCAAGACGTCCTCGAAGACCACCCCCGGCTCCTTGCCCTTCACGAAATCCTGCATCTCCGTCACCCGCACGCGCAGCAGATGGACGAGCACGCACCAATCCTCGAGGGAAGCCTCCTCTCCCGCCGGTAACTCGTCGATGTCGCAACCCTCGTCCTCCAGGATCGGCCGCGCCCACGCGAGCTCCGGGAAGGCATGCGCCTCCAGTGCCGTCCCCGGGCGCTTCCACGAGTGCTCGCTACGAAATCGCAGCAGCGAGTCCCGCAGCTTCGCACCCTCTGCCAAAACGTTGGCTCGCACCTGTTTGTGATGATTCACCGACCATCCGTCCCGCTTGCCCTGGGATGCTGCCAGCGCCTTGCGGTACTGGCCTTCCGCTCCTGATGCGCTCGTCCCTCCAGCCGAGGCACCGAGAGCCCCTCCGGCTGCAGCCGTAGCCTTGGCCACCGCCATGTCAAGGAGATCCATTAACTGGGCATGTGTCAGCGTGAACGTGCTTGCGGGCCCGCCCGCCGTTCCTCCTGGTGCCCCCCCGCTGACAACCAGCCCGAGCGCCCCCGCGCCCCCCGCCGGTGCCGGCGCGGCTGCCAGCCCAGCCAGCATGGTAGTGCCCCACGCCTTCACGGCCTTCATCCTCTTCTTCGCCACCGCACGCGCCGTAGTCCATGTCCCCCTCAGCAGCCACCCTGAAGCCACTGTAAACACCGGGAGCGGCCCCGAACCTGCGCCCTCCTCTTGGAGCCCGAGCGCTGCCAACTCTCGGGTGGCTGCCAACACCTCCTGCGGCACGGTCTGCAGTGGCCCTGCGATGGCCGCAAAGCCTGCCAGCACGTCAAACCGAGCTGACTCCCATTCTGCCTTCGAGACGGTCGAGCCCACCACTAGGTCCCCCAGAGACTCCAGCACCTGCCGTACTTCCTGGGTGTCCCAGCTCTCCCATCCCGGGTCCCTTAGCGCTGGTGCTGACATGCGAAATCACCAACGAGAGCAGGTAAAGAAGAAACGAGAAAGTGTTTCTCGGCCAATTGGAACCCAAATCGCCTCCTTGTAGTCCTCCTCGAGCTCCTTCGCGCACTTCTTGCACAGGTCTACAAACGTACGTCGGCGCTGCACGCTCCTCCTTAGTAATGGAATCTGCGCTGGCAAGATGACTCTCCAAAAAGCTACGGAGCCTGAGTCCGGTTCGCAAAAGGTGCACTCTTCCTCAATTGTCGACGGCGGAATGTCCACTGAAGAAGGTCCGCTCATCCGAAGGTGCTGACGTAAATTTTCTTGGAACCGCTCTGCCGCGCTCCGCTTCGCAACCGTGCCGACGGAAAATGTAACCCGTGTACGGAAAACGCGGATCCCAGTGACTGCAGTCGAAGCGACACCCGCAAGGTACGAAGATGGGGTGTGTCCAGTCCCTCACGTCGCGGGAATCTACTAAAGGGCTGTTCACTCCTGAAATGTCCGTTTGCGTGCCTCTGTCGCGCTCAAACTGCTTCCCGTAATTATTTCTGGGTCCCGCGACTAACCTACCAGACATGCGCTACCGCCGCAATCTACCTTCCCAGTGCTACTGCCGCTGCGCTGGGAAAAAAGGTCTTTAAAAATATATATATATCTTTTTTTTAAACGTCGAAAGATTTTTGAACGAAATAACAACTCAGATTTTTACAGAATTTGAGAGAGAAAGCCGAAGCTTTCAGGGTTAGAATTGCAAGAATTGCCAGGCCCGTGAAACGCTCCTACTTTGGTATGCGGCTTCGCGGGCCGCAACCACCTCCGATCTAATACCGCCTCGGTATAGATCGGGCCTGATCGGGCAGACTGTACCTACAGGTTATGCCCGATCTGTCGCGCCCTTCCGCGGGCGCGACTCTGCTGTGAGTCTTGATTTAAATAACCTGAATTATTTCCAAGGCAATAATTCTGAACCTGTGCGTGATGATCCGCGCCGGTTGTGCGTGATGATCCGCGTGGGTTGTGCGTGATGATCCGCGCGGGTTGTGCGTGATGATCCGCACCGGTTGTGCGTGATGATCTGCGCCGGTTGTGCGTGATGATCCGCGCCGGTTGTGCGTGATCATCCGCGCCGTTGTGCGTGATCATCCGCGCCGGTTGTGCGTGATCATCCGCGCCGGTTGTGCGTGATCATCCGCGCCGGTTGTGCGTGATCATCCGCGCCGTTTGTGTTTCAATCTTCTTGTGCTTGTGTGCTTCCACGTGCAATCACGCGCATGTGCTGTTTCCCGGTTTCTCTTTGAGTGATGAATGGTAGCACGCGGGGTGCGGTGTGGTCACGGTACAGATCTGGCCAAGTTGGTGGGCTATCTCGATCAGATTTTGCAGTGGATCACCGTAAATCTGTGTGGAAATATTATATGTATGGTCGCGTTGATCATGTTGGTCGGGTGCAACAGCTCCAACTACACGTGTGTGCCTTGCGCGGAGCCAAAGGCGCTACGCTCCCCCTAGTATTCTGTAGCGGGGCTCTTGCCTATAACAAGCTCGCCCATCCCTTATGTGGTCTCACCCACCTGCCATGCCAGGTGTATGCTCAGGAAGCGTCGAAGGGAGTGATCGATTCGGCAATGTGCGCGATGCTCTGCTGCTGACAGCGGTATGCGATGAACAACGAAAGCATGGGGCATTCCACTGCGGCCACCTCTCGGCATCTGCTTTGGCAATTATTTCAGAACTTTAGAAGCGCAAAACCGAATCTCAGCTTTTGATGTGATTCCCGGCATCTGGGGTTCCATGGTGTTTCACGCATGAACGGTTCCGATTCCCGCTGCCTGACGCACGGCTGATGCCAACTGCCACGGATGCACTTGCGCGCTTCACTTGCCGCTTGTTTGGCAAGATGGGCCCAGCCAGGATACGATGCTTCTAGTGCTTACGCCTGCGCCGGTCACCCGCTGGTAACCACCAACCGCAGAGCGCTGCCGGGGGCGGGGGGGGGGTGTCTGAGTAGTTACCTCTGCTGGCGCATCGGCCTTGAGCACTGCGATGTGGAAACGGTCGATGGATCCGTGCTGATCCGGATGCGCAAGAGCGGCTCTATGTCAGGATCGAGGTTCACATCTTCTGACATCCCGGGCCCTCTCCCCCGTACCTTGTCACCGCGCGTTGCCCTGCCTCCTGTATTCTGGCGAGGGCCGCCACCAATAAAAGTCGCTGGCAGCAGCCGAGCCAAACACTTTTCCCTGCTCTCTGTGCAGCCTGCGCGTCGAAAACCCGGCACTTCCGAACCCTCCACGCGGAGGATATCATGTGAGCACAGCCTTCAGCAAAATCAAAACCCGCAAGTAGGCTTTTGAGGTGGAGAGCCGGCATGGTAGTCACCCTGTCTCGACGCGAGGCTCGCTTCAAAAAGCCGCGTGGCACGTGATTGAGCGTGTAGAAACTTCCACACCATGGGTTGTGCTTCAAATACCGTCACTGGTCTCTCTTAATTTAGAAGCTACTTGCCCTATTTCTTCATGCTTGGAGAGGCATGATGTCCAGAAGTCCACACTCCTGTGCAAAAAGCCAAATAGGATGTCTTATACAATCGTGGATGTATGAGTTGAAGGATGTGGGCTGCGGGGAGGGGCTCCCTTCTTCTAGGAGTGTCCGATTGACGAGCGGGAGATTACGATTGGGATCAGCACATGGAGATAGTGTGGATGTGAGCATGGCAGACGCAAGTTGTGTGAATGTTTCAGTGGACACTGACCTTGCAAGCGCGGGCAGATATCATGCGTACACACAAGGGGAAGTTGTTGAGCTGCCACAGTCAGAGCAGGGTTCAAAATGGTCTTCGCCTCTGGCAAATATAAAGTTGCGCCCTGCAGAGATTGGCGAATTTCAGAATATGACAGACAACCAACTATATAATGACGACACCACCCCGAAGTCGTCAACACCAACGAATGTGTCAGCACCATATTGGTGTTCTAACTCCTGAGAGACATTCTCACTATTTCTGGCTCATCCACAGATTTGTTTTAACATTTTTTTTGCAGGTGTCAGGCAGTCTGGAAATTCTGTCTCATTCCAGTCTCCGACTACCTTCTGCCACAAAGAAGCATAGTTATGGTGTCAACAGATGAAACCATGATCCAAATGCTTTGCTCATTGTGTGTAGTCACTCATTTTTATTTACTTCGTTCTTGGCATATCTCCATCGTTGGCTGCCGTTCGAACATGCCATATCGAGGTAGACATAGCTATTTTGACCTCAGATAGGGTCAGGGGTAGCCTCAAGACCGAAATGATCAATTTACTGTACATATCCTCTGGGAATGCTGCTATAGACGTGCTACACGCAATATAGTGTACTCTAACGCTCAAGTTAATATAATGTAACATTCAAGTATTTAAAAGTATGATGAAGGAGAAATTCGGTTTGGAAGCATTCTATGCCTATAACGGTTAACGGTTAACCTCCATGAATCGCTACGTACCCCGCACCTCTAGTTTAATATTATAATGAGCGGGGATGATTTGTGCATAGGGTCAACGTTAGGAATGGGATCGCATTTTATATTTATACATGGTAGCCCGGGAGCGATCTGGCTCCTCCTAGGCCGGCGTTAGCCCCAAGCCCTTGCGGTGAACACCCGCCCGGTTATATGATATTTTGTGAGCTATGCGACTAACACCCGCATTTGAAATGTGAGTGTTCGCTGAAGTATGTAGGAACACGTAGATGCGCTTAGATTTGTGCAAGGGGTGTTCGCAATGACGAATTTAGGCATCTGTCCGTCCTGGCTGCATTTCGGCCGTGGCTGTATACTGCCACACCGTCTATCCAGTAGTACGCTCCCTATACTCCGTGGTTGTCTAATCCATAGCTACATGATTAATAATAACTGCAAATTGCCATGGCGTGTCGTGACATGTCAGCATGGCATGGCGTGTCGTAACATGGCATGGCATGGCGTGTCGTGAGCGCATGGCGTGGCATGTCACATACTCACATTCTCGGACATGGGAATTTTGATGGGTGGTGTTGAGGATTTATTTGTGAGATACCTAGCGACAGACGGAAGCTACGATCCGACCACTGGCGAGGCGGGAAGTGCTGCAGCTACTGAACATAGTTACGTCATATATACGAGTTCGCGCGCGCCGGGAGAACCGCTAGGGCGAAGGCACGTATATATGGGGTCATTTCAGCCTTAATGTTGCAGGAACTGAGTAAAGACCTCATGGTGTATCTAACTCGTTGGATACCATCGATAAACACTATTCGGAAAGTTCAATCGAATAAGAGTTGGGTAGAACCGCGTTTGTGGAGAGTGTTAGGATGAGCATAGGCAGCCTCACAAGCCCCCACCTCAATCCCGGGGTTGGCGCAGGCCCGACTCCGCAAGGATGAGCATAGGCAGCCTCACAAGCCCCCACCTCAATCCCTGTGCTAGGGTAAGTCACGAGACAGAATGACGGCGTGTCAGAATGACGAGTGACGGGTACTATGACAGTCACCAATGACAGGCATTTATATGACCAGATGACGAGAGTGTCTGACAGAAATGACTGACAGAAATGCCTGACCCGAAAGTGAGTTTTGGTGGGAAAACCAGCAGTCAGAGAAATTGGAGGGAAAGCTGGTGGACCTCCAATATTGCTGAGTCAGCACAGTTATAATTATTCAGAGTGATATGGAGTGACCTGGAATGATTGATAATATAACTGGACTAGTCGGCAGATTCTATGATGTGACAGATCGAGTTCTCATGAAGCATGATGGGACCTGACAGGAGTCGACATCGAGTTATGTTCGAAAGTTCGAGATCTGAAACCATGGCATAAGGCAGCCGAGCAGGCTGAATGAATCAGTTTGAATTTGTTACTGTGAACAGCCACACCTGGTTGTTGTAATTTCGACATTAAAGAAAGATCCGATTCATATATATATCATGCTTACAGCAATATATATCTCTTTGTAGGACTGAACTAGGTTCCCTGCATTGTGTAAGTAGACTGAGAGGCTCTTAGAGAGCACCCCCGAACAACTGGTATCAGCGTGGTTACGTTAGACGCGACCTGTTTGTGCCGACTGCAACTTCGGGTGTACAATTACCGGCACACGAATTCCGGGAGGCCTTTCCGCGAGTTCCTAGAAGAATTCTGAAGACAACGACGTAAAACGCGCTTAATTGCGTCTGCCTTTCGTCAGGGCTGCGAATATCGACGGAAAATATATCATATACTGTTCCTGAATGCATATACCACACGTACAAGTGTGATGTAATGTGTCCTTGCAGGTGCCTTTCCGCGGGAATTGCCTTTTGTTCGACCGAAATCAGCGTCAATCGGCAGAATTTTATCGCCCGTACCGTGTGAGCTCACTGCCGTTAACGTGCGTTCGCGTCACAACGCAATCATGAACTCTCAGCATGGAATTCCGCAGCACGCAGCTGTAGCGACTTCCGCGGGGCAATCGCCGTTCTTGTCGGCGGCGAATTACTCCGAATCAATCGACCCCAGGAGTGTTTCACAACCGGGCTGGCCCTTTCCGCAATCGGCTGCGCATACGCAACCTGGGTTCTCGTATATCGGCTCAGCGCAACAGCTTGACGGGAATTCAATGTACGGATTTTTGCAAGATCTGCCGCAGCGTAATTTTATGACGGCGCCGCCACAACTTCCGTAGAATTCGTACAATTTTTCTGGCCCCCGCAGTGGGTACGACGAGCGTAATTCCAACGGCAGTCCAATTATGTCAACGCCGGCCGGTCAATTTTGGCTGCAGCAGCAGCCCCGTGAAGATTTAGCTCACCAGCGGAACTTTCAACAGCAAATTTTCCTGCAGCAACAGCAGTATGGTCAACAGCACCAGCTGCCGCCACGTGCCTTGTGGCCACAGGACACTCCGTTGCCGGCAGCCGCGTACGGCGTACCAATGGGGTACCCTTCACCGGGTATGCTGTCTCCCGCGGTACCGAATTTGCCAGTGCCCGAGCTTTCTCCGTACCCAACAGCGTCGGTAGCGACGAATTGGGCCCTGTCCTGTCCTGTTCCAGCGGCAGCAGAAGCAGCTGTGCAGCAACCACCTGCTGTGACAACTTTTGTGAACGTTACCAGCGCAGGAATTAACCCCTCGGCAGGGGGGGGGGAAGTTGTGCAAGTACCAGTGAGCCCAGTACCACCGGGTACATTGCCCAGTGAGCCAGTAGGGGATATTCCGGCACTGGTGACCCCTGTTCATTCCCCTGTTTTCACTCCGGTTGCCACTAAGTTGCAGGAGCTGGAAAGGATGAACATGGCAGCATTGGCAGCACAGTCAGTTTCTGCGACCACTTACCCGAAAGTGGGGAATCGGGCCTCCACATCGACCCTTGCGCCGGAGGCCCTGGCGAAATTTCAACGTCACCGGTGACTGGAGATGCAGCTGTTATCACTTGCCCAACGGTGGGGGATAGGGTCCCCACATCGACCCTGTGCGCCGGAGGCCGCTGGCGAAATTCCAACGTCACCGGTGTCTGGAGATGCAGCCGTGATCGCTTACCCGAAAGTGGGGAATCGGGCCCCCACATCGACCCTGTGCGCCGGAGGCTCTGGCGAAATTTCGACGTCGCCAGCATCTGGAGGTGCCGCTGCGGTCGCTTGCCCAACGGTGGGGGATAGGGTCCCCACATCGACCCTGTGCGCCGGAGGCCCTGGCGAAATTTCGGCATCGCCAGCATCTGGAGGCGCAGCTGTGGTTGCTTGCCCAACGGTGGGGGATAGGGTCCCCACATCGACCCTGTGCGCCGGAGGCTCTGGCGAAATTTCCGCGAGCACGCTGACTGGCTCGACGACGACGCTGGGAGGACTGGCAGTAGCCAGCGAGGGGCGCGCAGAACGGACCAGGAAGTTATCAGAGCGCACAGAGCTACTGATTCAGCGCAGTAGAACCATCGTCAGTTCTGCTGCGACTGGTCAATCATCTTCTAGCACGACTGCCACGGCATCCTCATCTTCAACGCCGGAACAGTCAGCAAACGCTGCTTTAGCGGCCAAGGCAGGTGTGGCCCCAGTCGCCCAAGCAAGCGCAGCCCCAGCGATTCGCGACCAGAATCCCTCACCTGTCCTGAGCGCCGGAGGCCCTGGCGAGAATCCGACTCAGCCAGCGTCAGCTTTACAACACGTGGATTTTGTATTATCAAATTCCAGTGTCTCCGCAGAGGACTTCCCAGCACTACCCCTTCCAGCGACACCGCGCCCAGCGATGGAAACAAGGGGGGATTTGGCCAGCCGGGAGTTGGTGGCTGCCCTGGAGAGAGTCGGACCGCAGCTGCGGGAAGGAGCGCGGTCTGTCAGAGCTCTGAGGGAATCAGCCAGTCTCCAGACATCAGAGCTCCCAGTTCAGCCAGCTCGGCAGGCTCAGCCAGCTGGACAGCCCTCAGCTCCTCAAGGGGACAGGCAGAGGTCGCCAGACAGGAGGAAGGATCCCCGGTCGCCTGGGCAGATGGCCCTGGACCGTGCGTACAGTAAGTGCGGGAAGGACCAGAAGGTCAGAGTGGTAAGATGGATAGAGGGAGCCGGCACTTCGTGGAGTGACCACAGTGGAGACAGCGCGGAGTCACAAGCTTCAGCCCCCGTGAGGTTACAGATAGTTGCACTGTCAGCTGGAGAAAAGAAGACCCTCACGCAGTGGTTCTATAGTGAGCCACGCACCCGGAGCGGGAAGATCCTTTGGCATCCGGCCTCCCCGCAGGAGTTGGCTGTGCTGCAAGCAGGAGTGACAGAGAGGGAATACAGGCGTGCCCTCAAACACGGAACCCTGTTACACCAGGAGGGGCTACCAAGGAAACTCTTTGCAGGAGTGAACTTTGGCAGAGCACGTGTTAAGGAAAGTGGAGCGACCCCCACCCGCAACGCCTTCACAGCACTCTCGGCGGCCCCAGCAGAGGCCCAGAGGCAGCCATCCGTGCAGCAGTGGGAGGAAATACCCAGATGCGGATTGGCATACCCACCAGGCTTTTCACCAATTCCTCGCTTCCCTCCCAGCAGCGACAGCAGCGGGTCCAGTGACTCCAGTGACTCCACAGTTTCCCCGGAACGAGGCAGCCGCGGCAGCAGCAGGCGTAGAGGCAGAGGTAGCAGCAGCGGCAGCAGCAGGCGGCAACGGAGGCGGAAGAAGCAGCTGGCTAAGAAGAGGGCAGTCAAGGCAGCAAAAGGGAAGGCTGTAGATGAGGAGCCTGCCTCTCGAGTATCAGCTCTGGAGTCTGAGCTGACAGAAGGGATGGCTGTCAGAACCTTGTTCAAAGACAAAGCTCTGCGGGACCAGGCTTTTGAGTGTCTTCCAGAAGAGCGTCAGAAGGCCATCGCACTGGTAGCAGCTCGGGGTGAGGTGGTGAGTTGGGAAGAAGAGGGCTGGGAAGCTTTGATAGCAACCCAGAGAGAGGTTCTGAAGGGAAAGGAGACCATCTGCGCAGTAGTCCCTTCACCCGAAGAGTCGGAGTGGGTCTGGTATGACTGGACTAAAGCTCGGCACCCCTCACCGAGTCCCGACGAGGCGTGGCGTTTAGCCATAACCACTCGATCAGAGTCCGGAGGATCCCCGTCCAAGTCTGGCAATGATGAGGCATCATGCTCAGCGTCATCGGCTAAAGCGGCCCCACCAAGCCACGAAGCCCTGGAAGAGTGGAGAGACCCACTGGTACCCATCACTGTAGAACAGGGTATCAGGGACTGCGTGAGGCGCCACGACGCTGATGCTCAGACGGCGGTGGCCATAGCCAAACAGTACTCCACCCTATCGATTAGCTATGGGCATGCCCAGAACCACGGGGCTCGGGAGTCACTGATCAGCCCGGTGATGCAGCTGGTAGGACCAAGGCGGGATCAGGCTGTTCAGAGCGGCACGGATTGCAGCAGATGCGGCAGACTGCTGTTATCCCCAGCTGGAGGGGTTAAGGTCGCCTCTGGGTTAGTATGGGACGTCATGCTGGGACCCAACAGAACGTGTGAGCAAGTTCCACTCTGTCAGAATTGTACTCAGCCGCCCTGGTCTGGTGCATTGGCCCAACTGCCCAACATCCCAACTCCAAGTGTCACCTTGCCACAGTCACAACCACCTCGACAGTCCCAGCCTCCACCTCCACCAGAGGAACCTGAGGAAGAACCTCCGAACTGTCCACCGCCCCGAAGACCGGTCGAGCAGGAGCAGGCAGAGAGGGATCAGCAGCGGGCAGACTATACCAAGCTGAAGGAGTTGGAAGCTGATGACAGATTGTTGCTCTCTCTACGGAAGCTACGAGACCGCATCACCACGTACACATGCCCTACGGACAGCCCCAGCGGGGACAGACCATCTGGACATCTGTTAGCTCCCCTGAAGAAATTCATGAGAGAACTGCAAGATCACTTCAAGGAAGTACTGGTGAAGAGAGCGTTGACGAAGAAGAAGTCCTGTGACGATGGAGATCAGGAAGGAGCCACCATCACCACCGTTCCAGAAGAACTACGACTGATCATCAGGGACCGGGTGGAGGGGTCAGCGCAAGGAGTTCTAAATCAAAAGGTGGTGGCTAACCGGATGCTGAGTCCGGATGATTTAGTGGCCACACTTGCGCGAGCATGTGTCACTGACGCCCACCTGAGCATTTTACCCAATATGCTGTCGCGAGCTCGTCAGGCCTCTGGCAAGAACGCTGGAAGGAACGCCGCCACCTTCCACCACTCGCTAATGGAGTCCTTCGACATGCTGGAGATGCTGCACAACCATGGGGTGACGGGACCAGTAAGCAGAGCGGCATTACCGGGAATATTTCTAAGTGGATTGACACCAGAGCTGCATGCCAGGGTCCACAAAGAATTAGTTGGAAAGGTGGACTTCAACCAGAGCTCAGGGAAGGTTGGATGGGAGGCAGAACTACTGCGTAAGTATGTGGAGCAAGCTACAATAGAGGAGCGCAAGGATCCCGCGCATCTGAAGACTGCTCGCGACCAATCCCCTTTCCCTGTAGCTCCCTTGGCAGAGTTCTGGGAGGAAGAGGCATCTCCTAAGGAACAGTGCTGCGCCATGCCCACGACGACGACTCCAACGGAAGTGGAAGGCCGACAGCTGCCAGGATCGTCAACCTACTCAGGCTGTCGAAAATGCAAGTCTAAGGAGCATCTGGCTCGCGACTGTCCACATCAACACCAGCCCCAGCAGAAGGCAGCCTGGGTCAAATGTATCTGGGAGGAGGCCTTCGAGACCTTCAAGAACGCGGGGATAGATACTGGATCTGGCGGGATAGTGGAGCAGCAGCTGGCACTGGTAGCCCCGGAGCACATGGATTTTGCCGAGGGAGAGTCGACGGAGGCCGGTGCCTCTCCCGGACAACGTGGTTAGGCCCCCAGGCCCGCGAGGTAAGTACTCCGCACCTCGCTATGGCCAACAGGAGGGAGGCCGACTCTGGAAAGGAACCAGAGAGAGGCAGGCAAAGTCAGACCTACCGGTGGATCACTCACTTCAGAGAGGATCATCGGTTGAGGCACGGACCAGGACCAGCACAGCGAGCGGTGGAGAAAATGAGGCGGGCATTACGCTGGCTGAGGACGAGGTCACGGCCAATCACGGTGGTAGCACCAGGAAGAACTGAACCAGAAGCTGCGCCAGCACAGGCATCCCAACCAACAGAAGTTCAGATCAGATTCCCTCTGTTCGGCAAGGGGAGTCAAGGGGCCCCTAGCACGAAGGGGGTGTACCAGCGCGCGTTGCAGCCCCCAGGAGTCAGAAGGGTGCGCTTTAGAGAGGAAGCAGCCCCGCGCCAGCTGGTCGGAAGAGCTCTGCGCCGACAACTGGATCGCGCTAAGCAGCCAGTTCTGTCACACGCCCAGCAACGGTTACGCGACGGGCACCTGTCAGCAGCCTGGAAAGCAGCACAGACAGTAACGCGCAGAAGGAAAGAAGTGGAAGTGCACGGGCACAGAGTCAGAAGTGCATTGGCGCAAATTCGGGAGCGTGTTGACCAGCTAAGGAAGATCACCCGAGTGCACCAGGAAGCTGAGGCAGCTCGACCTGCGCCGTGGCCCGGTGATTCAGAACCGGAAGATCTGATCACCAGGCAAGCTCGCTGGCAAGCCAAGATATCAGAGGCCGGTACGTACCATCTGCCGGAGGACAACTCAGATGAGGAGCTGAATCCGCCTGAGAAGGAGCCGGGACTGCACAAACTGGCCAGCATCAGACCAGAGATAGGGGTGGACGCGGGGTCTGGACGCTGGGGAGAATGGCTTAACGCAGATGTGCTAGCCGCTATGGACGCGAAGGGGCCCACTCTGCTGATTTTCTGGGCTTGGGTAGGCAGAGTACGAGTAAAAGTCTTGGTAGACTCTGGAGCTTCTTCTAGCTTCACTTCTGTGGAGGCCGCCAAGAAGTTTAAACTCCAGCCCAAGAAACACGAGACGCCGATGAAGGTGCAGGTGGCAGATGGCACTGTGTACGACGCCAACTCTTGCGTCCGTCCGAAGCTCACAGCCGAGACACGTAAGGGCAGTTATGCCAAACAGGTTACACTGCGTGTCATGCCACTAGCGCTCGGAGTGGACATAGTGCTGGGCGGAGACTGGTTACGAGCACAGAAGAAGGTCACATTTGACTACGCCCAGTATGGCAGCGTGAAGTTCGGACATGGGTCGCAGAAAGTAGTCATCGCGGGTTGCAACCCCGGGTCATCATCTGCAGGGTCTGGGCAGGCCATGGGACTGGTAGAGGCACAGCTTATCAGTACTAAGCAGGCTAGGAAGGATCTGCGAGCTTTGAAGAATAGCGGCGAAGAAGCGTACCTGATGTACCTAGCTCCAGATGGCACATTCAAAATGGAGGCCACCGACGACCCCAACTCTCCCTTAGAGGCATCTACAGCCTTATCAGAGTCATCTTCATCATCATCATCGGAGGCAGAGGGTGACAACGCTAGGCAAAGGGGGGGGAAGTTACCTCTGACGAGGAAGGCTGCAACAGCGACAGTACAGAAGCAAGCGTGGCCACCCTAATCTCCGACAGCAGTTCGTCCGAATCTGAACAAGATGCAACGGACCAGGAGGACTGGGCACAGGAGCAGGTGTGTGCTCTGCGACCGGTGACGTGCCCCACATCAGCGCAACCCGCTGTGCGAGACTGGGGACCTTACCCCACGAGGGCCAGATGGGAAGCGTTCCAGATGCTTCCGCGAGAGCGCAGGGAGCAGGCAGCACAGCACCATGCGGAGGAATTGGAACCTGAGTGGGAAGAGGAGGCATACTGTTTGTGGAAAACAGGGCAGGCACTGCGCCTGCAGCAGGAGCAGCGGAGGGCAGAGGGGTGAACCACAGGAGATCGCGCAGAGTTAGCGAGCCAGTACTGGCAGCACCTATAGAAGCTGAGACAGGGCAAAGCAAAGATGGGTATAGCTGTTTCAGGAAGGAGGCACCAGCTGCTGCGGCGACACCTAGTGATGAGCGGAACAGCGGCGCGGACGGCAAGGTCAAGCAGCACGGAGGCGAGACCAAGGAGGCCAAGCCGGATGAGGAGGACGCAGAGGTACCACAATGGATCCTGGACGAACTGGTGAAGCTGAAGCAGCGGTACCAGGACGTGGTGGGGATGGAACTACCCAAGGGCGTGGTGGATCGAGAGCACAAATCGCCGCTGGTACTGGACCCTGAGTACAAGGAGGGAGCTCGGCATAAACGATGCTACAAACTATCCATGGAGGAAATGAAGCAGCTGCGTGTACAGTTAGACGAGCTTCTGGCAAAAGGGTACATCCGCCCTTCTTCCTCGCCATGGGGCAGTCCGGTGTTGATGGTGCCCAAGCCTTCGAACCCGAAGGAACTAAGGCTGGTGATTGACTACAGACAGATCAATGAGATCACTGTAAATGACCGTTACCCCTTACCGGACGTGCAGGCTCTTATTGATGACATGCAAGGAGCAACCATCTTTTCTACCGCTGACGCATTGTGGGGGTTTTGGCAAGTCCCTATGGAGGAAGAAGCAGTGGAGAAAACCGCCATGACCACGCCGTTTGGAGCATATGAGTGGTTGGTCATGCCAATGGGGCTGTCCAATAGTCCTTCGTGTTGGCAGCAGATGATGCAGAAGTACTTGGGCCACCTACCGTTCGTCAGAGTTTTTGTGGATGACATTATGATCTTCTCGCGCAACCCCGAGGAGCACCTGGACCACCTGCGGCAGGTTTTGGAGGTATGTCGACAGAATAAGGTCAAGCTGCTGAAGGAGTCCAAGCTACGATGCTTTAAACGCTCAGTACGTTTCCTGGGACATGTCATTGACCGCACTGGCTGCCGACCACAGCAAGATAAGATAGCATCCATACGGGACTGGCCGCGACTGGAAACGGTGAAGCACGTGCGACAGTTCTTGGGTTTGGCTGGGTTTTATCGACGGTACATCCAGGGTTTCGCTGACTTGGCGCACCCCTTGACCAAGTTGACCAAGCTAACCAAGAACCTAGTGCCATGGGAATGGGGACCGGAGCAGGAACACGCCTTTGCACGCCTCAAGACCGCTCTCACCACTGCACCGACCTTGATCTTGCCTGATCAGGAAGCAGCTCATCGCGGCACCAGCCCCTTTGTTGTGCAGACCGATGCGAGTGCAGTGGCATTAGCTGGCGTGCTGATGCAGGATCTAGGCAAGGGCCTGCAGCCCATAGCCTTCGAGAGTAAGCAATTCTCTTCAGCCGAGCAGAACTACCACGCGGGTGAGCGAGAGCTGGCCGCGATTCACCACTGCACCACACAGACGTGGAGACACTACTTGATCTTCACGGAGTTTAGGCTGATGGGGGACCATGCTCCACTGAAGTGGTTGTTTGCACCTGGACGTGAGCTCAGCCGACGCCAGGCCAGGTGGTATGAAGATCTGGTGGAAGTAGGAGTGCACGCAATGGAGCACGTGCCAGGACGCACACTGGTGGTACCAGACGCTGCCTCACGGCGACCGGACTATGTGCAGGCGACGGCGCGAGAAGGGCTTAAGGAAGCTGGGTATGTGGACCCGAGCACCGACCAGCCGGTATCTGCAGAAGAGGGCAGAAGAGCAGCGGGAGCTAAAGGGAAACCAGAAGAAGAGGAGAACGTGGTGGCTGGCCTGAAGAAGGTTGTAGAGGAGGAGGATCCCACTTCACCTTTGGACTTGGAGCTCAGCTCGTCGGATGAGGAGGAAGATGAGTGCCCACCGGTCAGTGAGCCCAAAGTAACCGGTAAGCTAACTCAGCTGAACGGCCTCTGGTGGGCAGAAACACCGGACTTATGGCTGGACGCTATGATCGCAGTGGAAAGGATGGCTGCGCTACCAGCAATGGCGGGAGTCCAGACACGAGCCCAGAATGAGCAGCGGCCAGCAGAGAAGCAGCAGCCAGCAGCGGTGCAGCAGCAGTCCACACCAAGGATGCAGCCTGGGGAACCCCTGGTAGACAATCAGGACTGGAAGTTAATTCCGTCCGAGTTCCGTCGACTACAAGCCAAGTACGCGAAAGTGTTGGGTGGCCGGTTCCAGGTGGATGCATGCTGCGACCTCATGGGGCAGAACCGGCAGGTGGACACGTTCTGGACAGATTGCCTAAAGAAACAGTGGAGGGGTCGCGTGGTGTGGTGTAACCCACCTTTCTCGGACTCCAAGGTGAGTATTGCAGACATCCTAAGGCACTACGCTTCAGAGGCCCGGCACGCCCCCCAGAGCACAGCCGCGCTGTTCCTGTTGCCTGACTTCCCGCAGGCTGACTGGCGGCCCTTGCTGCGAGAATATGAGATGGAGATCGTGGAGACCATACCCCGCGTGAACGAGCAAGGGGAGCCCAACCGAATGTTCACCTCTCCTGGCGAAGAGAGTACATCCGGCAGATGGGGGGCTACTTACGATTGCCCCCTGATTTTTTTTTGTGCCCCCTGAAAAATTGCCCCCTGAAAATGGTTTTCAGGGCCTGAAAATGGTTTTCAGGCCCTGAAAATGGTTTTCAGGGCCTGAAAATCACTTTCAGGGTCTGAACTTGTTTTATACTAGGCTAGTTATACACCTTAGAAAAAACTTCATGGATAATATAATTTTTACACCAATTTTCAGGGCCTGAAAATTTCGAATTCACACTCTTAAGATGCCCCCTGAAAATGGTTTTCAGGGCCTGAAAATATTATTCACTTTTCGTGTTATATAAAGTTTAGAATTATATTCTCATGTCCTCATCTTGCCCCCTGAAAATGGTTTTCAGGGCCTGAAAATTTTACAGTGTTCCAAGCCCTGAAAATTCACATAAGGCATTTTCAGGCCCTGAAACCCATTTTCAGGCCCTGAAAACTCGTTTTCAGGCCCTAAAAACCATTTTCAGGTCCTGGAAACCATTTTCGAGCCCTGAAAACTCGTTTCCAGGGCCTGATAACCATTTTCAGGCCCTGAAAATGACTTTCCAGCCCCTGAAAATGTCTTTCAGGCCCTCAGGGATTCATCGCAAGTTGTGCATGCTCCCCCCCCTATACTCATGTTATCCATTATTAAGTGCGCTCAGGCACGTGACGGGCATTCCTCCCAAGTAGACAACCCTCTGGAAGGGTATTCAACCTATAATTGCCGCTTAACACCGCTACTCAACCCCCCTTGCTTTCCACGGTGTGTGGCTAAGGATTGAATCAAGAAAGTTGCCTCCTTGCTTGGAATGCCCATGGCCCGCCACAAGAAGGGATCCACACAAATTTTGGGCTGCCAACCCGATACCTTTGTGTAGTCGGGGACTTGCCCACACTCTCCTTGCCACGGTCACATTTCTGAAACACGTGTTTACGTGTAACACCAACAATCCTACCCAACATAATGCATGCCCCACACACATTTACATTTATATACATGCCTTACTTACATCGCCGCCCGCCAACCTAAGCGCATCTCTCTAATCATTTGCAAGATTGCAACCTACGTTCTACCATGGATGAATTTTTCACTTCTTCGTGGCTAATTCCTATGGCAACAACATTCTTGTCGGCTACTAATCAGATCATGTGGGTTAACAGCAACGGCGATGTCCACGCTCCCTCGATGGCTTCGCTGGTCATGTCGCGGCATGCTTTGTTGCTCCAATCGCTCCTGTTGCTCACCACACACACACCACACCAAACCACACATCTCAACCCACTCCCTATGCGTGTGCGCACCCTCCAGCTCAACCCACCCCCTATGCGTGTGCGCACCCTCCAGCTCAACCCACCCCCTATGCGTGTGCGCACCCCCCACCGCTCATTCTTTGGTCGATCTGGAGGGTGCAGATGAGCAAGGGGGGCCATTCTTTGGTAAAAAGAAACATACCTTTGTAGAAGAGACAGATGATGGAAACTCGAAACGTAATTTTCCTACATGGACCACACAAGAACGAAAAGGTTAGAACTCCAAGCCTAAAGAAAAGGAAAGATCGGACGTCCAAACAAAGAGGGTGAAAAGAAGATAGAAAGCACACCTTTATTGTGTGGCATCCCGGGTTTTAACCGAGACCTCAAGCTTGAGCTTTTTCTTCAAGCCCTGAATAAAAGTTCAATGCCTTAACAAGTTGTTGAGGGCCTTAACAAACAGCTCAAGGATTATTCTTTGGTAAAAAGAAACATACCTTTGTAGAAGAGATAGATGATGGAAACTCGAAACGTAATTTTCCTACATGGAGCACGCAAGAACGAAAAGGTTAGAACTCCAAGCCTAAAGAAAAGGAAAGATCGGACGTCCAAACAAAGAGGGTGAAAAGAAGATAGAAAGCACACCTTTATTGTGTGGCATCCCGGGTTTTAACCGAGACCTCCAAACCGCAGTTTGGCGCTCTGTTTGAGCTAATGCCACGTTCGCAATGCAAACTGAAAAAAACTGTCGTCAAAAAGATAGGGTTGCGAAGAGATCACCCATCTCTTCGAAAAGTTAACCAAAGGAAGTGATGAAAATACTTACATGGGGTAGATTTCCGCGAGGAAAACGCTCGTGAAGTCAAAATAGTCGTGAAAATAGCGGTTTTCCCGCTATCGAAGGGTCTGAAAACCTGCGAATCTTTCAAAAAGGAGAAGGTAAGTAAACGAGTGTCGTTGAACACTCTTCTATTGTGTGGCATCCCGGGTTTTAACCGAGACCTCCAAACATCAGTTTGGCGCTCTGTTTGAGCTAATGCCACGTTCGCAATGCAAACTGAAAAAAACTGTCGTCAAAAAGATAGGGTTGCGAAGAGATCTCCCATCTCCTCGAAAGTTAACCAAATGAAGTGATGAAAATACTTAAATGGGGTAGATTTCCGCGAGGAAGACGCCGGTAAAGTCCAAACCGCCGTCAGAATAGCGGTTTTACCGCTATCGAAGGGTCTGCCGATCTGTGAATTTGTGAACAAGAGAAACTTCGAGTGCAAATGCGTATGATTAAGCGTAGCTAGAAAATTGTCATGTTACCATACAGTATAACGGAAATAAAATACAAATCAACTGTTAGAAGATCGTAGTGCACCATCTCGTCGAAACTTCCCAAAGCCAAAGAGCGTTCCAAGCGCTAGCGTAAAACTCTTCTAGAGTGGCCCACAACAAGGCGTGGACATTCTGAAACAAAATATTGTTACCAAATAAAATAAAATAAAATACTGCGCTAGAGCTGCTTTAAAATGCCCCAAAGGGGTTCTTTCACCGCTTACTTGAAGCGCGGTCAAGTCCGAAGTGTTTCGAAAATTCAGGGGGCGCTCCACTATAAAGTTGATTTATATATTTTCAAGAGAAAATCTTGTGATGGTTGTATAATTTCTGCACACTGCCTCTGCCCCCTGAACTTTTCATCGTAAGTCTCCCACCAACTGCCGGAACTACTGGCGAAGAAAGGGGGCACCGTACAGCCTTGCAGGAGTTGCCCATCCCATGGCCCGTCTTGGTAGTATTGGCCAAACCACAGCGTAAGCACTTCGACGAGATCACAGCTCCGAAAGAAAGACCCTCAGCATCACCAGCAGTGACTCTCAAGGGTGCAGCAGCAAAGATCAGGGACCAGGCAGGTGTGGTGGAACCGGGAATGTTTCTGCGTGCCTTACGGGCAGAACACAGGCGCAGTGAGTACCTATCAGCCCTGAAGCAGGAATTACTGGCCACACAGCACCACCGCACCGAGCATTTTCGGCTGGTAAGTAACATCATCTGGAGAGTGGTGGAAGGACGATATCAGGTGGTGTTAGCTCCCGACTCCCCTCTGAGAGAGCTGGTCTTGAGGGAAGCTCACGAAGCACCTGCAGCAGGTCACACAGGAAGGGACAAAACCTTGGACAGAGTCAGACGGCGATTCTGGTGGCCGCGAATGGACCTGGACGTAGCTGAATGGGTGAAGACTTGCGTAACCTGTCAGCAAACCCAGCCGCGCCAAGGATACCCAGCAGGCTTGTTGCAGCCCCACACAGTGCCTAGCCGGTTGTGGGAAGTGGTGAGCATATATAGACTTTGTCACTGGTCTCCCCACGACAGAGAGAGGTGTGAATGCCTTCGCCACATTTACATGTAAACTGAGTAAGATGGTGCACGTGGTCCCAATGGCGTATAACGATAGTTCAGCGGAGGTGGTGACCAGAATGTTCATGGATGCAGTGTGGCGACTGCACGGAGCCCCGATGAAGATTGTGTGCGACCGGGATCCGCGCTTTCGAGATGCTCTGACACAGGAGTTCATGCGATTGATGGGCGTAAAGGTAGCCAGCACCACCCCTTATCACCCGCAGAGTGATGGCCAGGCTGAGCGTAGTAACCACACCGTGGAGCGCATGCTGCGTTGTTATGTAGCAGAGAACCAGGAGGACTGGGACCTGTGGGTGGCTCCAGTGGAGTACGCCATCAATGACTCCAAGTCAGCAGTAACAGGGTTCTCACCATTCGAGCTGGTGTACGGACACGCGCCAGCAACCCAGCTGGACCTCTTCATGGACGCAGCACTGGAGGGAGGCGCAAAGAGGAGAAAGGGAGGTCGCACGGCAGCGGACAAGCAAGGCACAGCACATCAGTTGGCCAAGCAGTTCGCGCAGCAGCTGCAAGCGGCACGAGAGGGTTTGCAAATGGCTCAGCAGCGCATGATGGAGCAGTTTGATGCACGGCACCGGCTCCAGCAGTATAAGGTGAATGATCAGGTGTGGGTGGATGGACAACACTTGACGTTGCCTGGTGACAGGGGCCTGAAACCCAAGTTGCGCAAATTGCGGCACGGACCTCTGCGAGTAGTAGAATGTTTGTACAGCGACCGGCAGCAGAAGTTACCAGTGCAGGATCGAGGAGCCCCGTCAGCATACAGACTGGAGTTGCCCGTGCACTGGAAGGTACATGACACCTTCACCGCAGACAGGCTCAGCCCAGTACAGTCAGGCGCAAATCACTTTGTCAGCAGACGAGAAGAGATGGCACCGCCACCAGTAATGGTAGAAGGGCAAAAGGAGCGTGAGGTAGAGCGCATCATCCGCACACGCTTCAGGAAGCTAGGCGGGAAGACTGGCGGGTCAGTGCAGGAGTGGTTGACCAAGTGGAAGGGATTGCCACACAGTCACAGCCAGTGGCGGACCAGAGAGGACCTGGAGGGCAAGGGAGGCAGGCTGGAGCCTTTGAGAGCCTTTGAGGCCGATGAGGAGAAGCAGAGGAAGGCCCCAGAAAAGAGGCGCAGGGAGACGCACGGCCAGCAGCAGGAGCAGAGGGCTCAGCTCATGGCAATGAGAGCCCCCACCCCGAAGGTTTACAGTAAGGGTGCCAGTCAGGTCTATCAGCCGCATCTCACGACGGTGCAACATCCTGTGAGGATCCTCGTCCTCTTCTGTGGGACTGGGTCTGTAGAACAGCAGTTCCAACGACAATTCGACGGCTGCGAAGTGGTGACAGTGGATATCCTCCCTAAGTGGCAAGCAACATGCACCGAGGACATTCTCCACTGGAACTACAGGCTGTACCCCCGACACTATTTCGACGTGATCTGGGCGAGCCCACCATGTAAGGAGTACAGCAAGGCCAAGACTAGGGGAGTACCGAACCTGGAGCTGGCTGATCGGCGAGTGAAGCGTACCCGGCAGATCATCGAGTACTACGATCCAGCATACTACTTCATTGAGAACCCGGCTGGAGATGCACTGCGAGGGCTGCACACGCGATCTGTGATGAAGGGTTTGCCCGATCCTCACCCGTCTCTTACTGTAGGTATGGGACACCCTACATGAAACCTACACATATCTGGACGAACGCCGTGCTACCCGTACCCCTGCTGCAGTGTACCCAAGCAACACCATGTCCCGCGAGAGCTGTGCTAGGAAAGCACGAGAACACATCGCAGGAAGGAGTTTCAGCGTCCAGAACACGAGGCATGGGGTCAGCGCAAGCAGTATACGCGATTCCCCGCACCTTGTTGCACCATTTGTTCTGTGGGCTGAAGTTGGGTAAGCGTATAAGCGAGGAAAGCGTAGCAGCAGTCATGACCTCATCGCCACTCTGACAGCGCAGACGGACGAGATCCCGATGCAGGAACAAGATACTGGGGTCTAAAACCCTCAGGGCGTAAAGCAGCGCAAGACCCGCAGAGCGAGAGGAGTACCAGGGCGACAGAACCGTTTAAGCGTTGGCAGCGTAATTCGGGGACGGAGCTTCGGGAAACCTCCAGCGCGGAAGGGGACTCAGACCCAAGGACTGAGGGGCACGGGACCCAAGAACCCGAGGCTTAGAAGCCAGGGGGACTCAGACCCAAGGACTGAGGGGCACGGGACCCGAGAACCCGAGGCTTAGAAGCCAACATCACTGTGCATGTTTGTTGATCCCCAGACAATGTAAATACAGGCGAACACTAGACGCTAGCGAGGACGTAAGCGCGCGCCTAAAAGGGGGGAGAGTTGTGCTAGGGTAAGTCACGAGACAGAATGACGGCGTGTCAGAATGACGAGTGACGGGTACTATGACAGTCACCAATGACAGGCATTTATATGACCAGATGACGAGAGTGTCTGACAGAAATGACTGACAGAAATGCCTGACCCGAAAGTGAGTTTTGGTGGGGAAACCAGCAGTCAGAGAAATTGGAGGGAAAGCTGGTGGACCTCCAATATTGCCGAGTCAGCACAGTTATAATTATTCAGAGTGATATGGAGTGACCTGGAATGATTGATAATATAACTGGACTAGTCGGCAGATTCTATGATGTGACAGATCGAGTTCTCATGAAGCATGATGGGACCTGACAGGAGTCGACATCGAGTTATGTTCGAAAGTTCGAGATCTGAAACCATGGCATAAGGCAGCCGAGCAGGCTGAATGAATCAGTTTGAATTTGTTACTGTGAACAGCCACACCTGGTTGTTGTAATTTCGACATTAAAGAAAGATCCGATTCATATATATATATCATGCTTACAGCAATATATATCTCTTTGTAGGACTGAACTAGGTTCCCTGCATTGTGTAAGTAGACTGAGAGGCTCTTAGAGAGCACCCCCGAACAATCCCGGGGTTGGCGCAGGCCCGACTCCGCAAGGATGAGCATAGGCAGCCTCACAAGCCCCCACCTCGTCAGGGTTGGCGCGGTGACTCCGCAAGGATGAGCATAGGCAGCCTCATAAGCCCCCACCTCGATCCCGGGGTTGGCGCAGGCCCGACTCCGCAGGATGAGCATAGGCAGCCTCACAAGCCCCCACCTCAATCGGGGTTGGCGCAGGCCCGACTCCGGGATGAGCATAGGCAGCCTCACAAGCCCCCACCTCAATCCCGGGGTTGTGCATCCCATTATGGAGATGCATCAAAGACGCTTCAAGTGTTGTATTCTATACCTCATGATTTAATTATTGAAATATGCTAATTATTGAAATATGCGAAATCATTTTTTTATTCAATTATTGGTGGTGGTTCCGGCATTTCTAAGTACTCCTTGATGATGGGAGCGAAGTAAAGCCATTTTTTAGTGTGCACATATTTGTTGACGAGTTTACCACCTTCATGCACTTTCACATTGTTCCCTTGTTTGTCCTTTTCGATTCCAAAACAATCGATGCCAAAGTATGCATTTAGAGCTTTTCTAATTGTATATGGTGTGATTGTACGCTCATTTTTTGAGTCTATGACAATCGATTTATTGAGTTCTTCAAGGGTCACATCCCATGTAGGATTTATGGGCAATTCCAATGATTCAAATGCATCATTTTGTTTGAACAAACTCCATAAAATGTGGTTGGTATGCTCATATAGTAAATACCATTTGTTTACAAAATTCACAAGTTTATGGTTCCACATATCTCTTAAGTGATGATTTGGAATGTCGCCTCGGAATGTATATCGAAATTCATGTTTGGCAATACATAACTTTTCTTGCATGGTTGCGGAATTGCCCCATACTTTTGGCTTCAAGTCTTCTTCAATCTCGCAATATTCCATGTCCTCTATAGAGTCATAATTGAAGTATGCAAGTGTATCATGGCTACTACTCAACGATTCTAACACAAGCTTGCTTGCTTCTCGCGATTCTCCACTATGAACATAGCCACATCGTTTACTAAAGTAGTCAAAGGTCTCAGCATCTCTCGCAAAATAGGCAGTTTCATAGATTTTTGTAAGCCTACGATACATGGGACAATCGGGTGCATTGTATGGCATGGAAAATCCATTCATGGTATGCTTCACAAGTTTCATTTGATATAGGTGCATTTCATTGGTGCGAAATCCTCGAACTCTATGGATGGTTTGAAAGAAGTCTCTCATGTTTACCATATTTGGATTCAACAATGCAAAAATCTTGTCAAAGTGCAATTGCTCATAATTTACACCCACACTAATGGCTATATTTGAGACAATGACCCTTTTAGATGGCCATACTTCATTAACCTTTCTCAAAGACGATTTCACATCATCACTACTCAAACCATGATAGCACACAACATCATCCTTTGATATGTTTGACATGGCACACAATCTATCAACAAACGTTTCCATGCCATAGCACCATACATTCCTTCCTTTTTTGAAATCAGTTTTAAATGGATAGAATACATAAATGTTTTCTCCTTTGATAATATGCTCAACTAAAGATGCTTCCCAATTGTTTTTTTCCACATGATTTATAATTTGTTTAGGGTTTGGAGAAATACTTGAACCAAGCATAAGGGTCCCTTCATCTATGTCATCCATGTTGCTATGATGCGGAGTAAGGTAATCAAA
Source organism: Cymbomonas tetramitiformis (assembly GCA_001247695.2). Lineage (NCBI taxonomy): Eukaryota > Viridiplantae > Chlorophyta > Pyramimonadophyceae > Pyramimonadales > Pyramimonadaceae > Cymbomonas > Cymbomonas tetramitiformis. The sequence goes on along the minus strand of LGRX02033179.1, from coordinate 41,316 downwards.
CCATTCAATTGTCTCCTTATTGGGAAATGCATCCATAAAAATGACTCTTTTACTATTTTTAGTGATTTTTAAGAATCGATACCAATTAACATCCAAATTCCTCCCATGTGTCTCGCCAAACCAAATAGATGTGTAAGATTCCACCTCATCTAAGACAACAAGGTCGTACATTTAGTCCATAGTCTTCCATAGGCTCTCCATTGATATCGTTAAGCGTTTTTGTTTCGGAATTTGGTCTTGGGTCGCTTTGTCAAAGCTTTTGTAATTTTGGAATCTCAGATTGCTCAACCTCGATGTCACATTTTCGGAGCAAGAAATCCTTGGACTAAACCATATTATTTTTGATTTCTTCTCGAATTTTTCAATATAGTTTATGGTAGCTTTGGTTTTGCCACATCCCATAAATGCACCCAAATACACCATGGGTGTGCTTTGCAAGGCGTTGTATATTTCTAAAGCTTGCACATCTCTTTCCTCCATGTGTAAATCAATAGGTACCTCGCAATTCTTGCGAAATTTCTCCCCATACTTGTCCCAAGAAAATAGCTTGGGATAGAATCGCGATAGCACATTCTTTATGAAATTGTCACTTGGTGATTCATACCTATGAGCACTATTCCATGATGCTTCATATCTTATTATTCTTGCATCCTCATCATTTCGATGTTTGATTTGAGTAAGCCATGCAAAGAAATCGACTTTTGAGACATGATTGTGATAACTCCACATAAGAATTTGCCATGCCAACATACGCCCAAGTGTGCTTGGGTCATCCCATGATTTATTGGGAATCATATTCAATATTTGTGTGGAAGTGGAGGTCGACCAAACAAAATTTTCGGGCGGTGTATAATCACATTGGGGAAGGCAACTAATCGATATTTTCATTTGCATTAGATTGTTGATTAGGGGTTGTGTCACAAATATCGTCAAAACTCCACACTATAGTAGATGTATCGATTGAGTTTTCATCAAAATCCATTGATATGCAATGTTTAGTGAGTGATTGGCTACCTTGCACGATAGCTTGGTTTCTCTCATCATTTGGCTTGCTTTGATTCACACATTTCATGGCTCGATTCTTTGTATAGATACTTTTATCAAACCCATAAATTTCCAAACTTTTGGCAAATAACTTAAGTGGTGCCATATCTTCTACTTTGGTGGTATAGTAGTTTGATAGTATGAGATGATATGACCACTTATTTCTCTTGAGGCATACACTTCCACTAATTTGAAAGTTGGCATTGGGAAATTTTTGCAAAATTAATGCTTTGATTGTTTCCAAGTCAATGGCATGATAAGCATCCACATCGAAATGTACCTTCGCTTGAACATTTGCTTGAATTATTTCATAAATTCCATAATTTTCCTTAATTATTTTTTCGAAATTATTAGCATTAATTTTTGACCACATCCTTCCATGTCTTTGAGTGTGTGAACAAATGGGAATTTCATTAACATCGATAGTGCTAAGCACATAATCTTGAAAACCACCTTGATTTGTGATGCACTTCACCCATGGCATTTTAAGGTAGGTCTTAATAGCAAGTTTGGTGGTATCGAAATCTTTGAATTCAATTGGCATTATACACTTATAATATAGAAAATATTTTAATTTTGAACGCGTTTTTCACACATTTTCATCCAAGGGTACATTTTCGACATCTACAAGTTTTTTCCCCAAGTAATATTGTCGCATTTTTTCTTTGTGTTGTTCTTTGTGATTTTCATACCATGTTTTTTGATGTTTTCTATTTAAAGCCCTTGTTTCTTCTATGTGGGATTTTCGATATTTCATCTTGGCCCTCTTTTGAGCCTCGCTCAAAGCCATGTTGTTCTACTTATAATGTATACACATGTTTTTTTAATAATTGTCAAACCGCACAAAAATCCACCCTATAATATTTTTGGGAAATTTCGCCCTAAGATAATCATGGTTTTAAAAAGTCAAAAACGTGTGAATTGGTTACTTTATTAGATTATCTATAAGATTTGTGATTTTGTAACTATTTCACACGTTAAGACATCGTTTGGGACATTCCTAAAGGCCTTTAAGTCTTGTAATGTATCCCATTTCACTCATGGACAACATAGATAATTGCACAAAATATCGAAAAAATCGATTTTTTCCGCCTTTGATGCCTAAAAAATCCCCCAAGATATGCTCACTTGCATTACTTAATATATGCATCAATATTGGGCTTAATTATTTTTTATAATACCCCAAAAATCCCCTCTAAACTGCTGATTTAATTGTCCCAAAAAATTGCTGTCGAAACCCCCCCCTACTGCTGGGGTATACTGGTCCTTAATTGCGACTCGATTAGTGGTCGGTCATCACCGCGATTGGCGTTCGATTGGCGTTCGATTGGCGTTCGATTGGCGTTCGATTGCCGAGCGATTGCCGAGCGATTCCCGTTCGATTAACCAATAGGAAAATTCAGTATATAAAAATATAATTATATAAAATTTCACCCTATAATATAATCGTATAAATATTTTTCTAAAATATAACGTGAATTTTTTTAATTGGTTAATCGAGCAGAAATCGCTCGTCAATCGCTCGGCAATCGCTCGGCAATCGAACGCCAATCGAACGCCAATCGAACGCCAATCGCGATGATGACCGACCACCCGATTAACCTAAAACCTCAACTGTTTGCAACAGTTTAAACTGTTTTTAACGTTCAGAAGTTCAAGACATTTTACTGCGACAGAATGGCTGGATATATTGATGATATGGCGGCAGTCGGTCCCGAAATTCCCGAAGAGGTTCCCGCTGAGTCTGAGAAGTATCTCGAAGAAATGCGAATTTTGGGTAAAGTCAAGATTATCTCTTCGTGCGGTACGAAGACCGCATGGATAAATCCGCAGTTCGAACGTGCACCGTTTGACATTGTACCGGTTCCGGTGGGAGACGCTCTATGCCCTGGGTTGCTTGACCAACCCGATAAGAACGGGAAGCCGCGGCGGTGTGGGAACAAGGCGTGTCTTGATGGCATGTTTTGCAATCCGAAAGCGAAGCACCAGGAGAAGTGTGGTATGTTACTCGACTATGGGTATATGGTGCACGTGTACACGACCGCCATCCCGTCGCTCATTACGTCTACTAAGTACGCGAATCTGTGTGATCAAGCTCACGGTCTTGTGTTGAGTGGCAAGAGTGTCGTGGTTACCGCCATGGAGAACGCTGTGGACGACTACGACGTCGACTCTGTGTACGCAGCACGTCAAGAAGTTCTCCAACAACAACTCCAACTTAAAACGAAATGTGAGAAGAAGGAGAAAGAAGCCGCGGAGAAACGTGCTAAAGATGCGAACGACACGGCGAATCAGGTGTATGGGTCCGCCGAAAAGAAAGTGACCGCCACTCCTCGTCAAGCTGCTATGACTGCAGCTGCGAGTATTTTGTCTCCCGCCGGATCCTCCGCGGGCTCCAAGGTCGACAAGAACGAATCCGAGCGTATCTCCCAACTGGTCAAGCAGTCCGAAGCTGACCAAGCTCGCATTGTGGAGTTGGAGAAAGCACTGGGTGACGCGAACGACAAGACCGCCGAGCTGCAGTCTCGCTTTGACAATCTGGAGCGTGATATGGCGACTCTGCAGGTGAGCGTACTACCTGTCGCAGGAGAAGAGGCGGAGGTTGTTTCCGCAGAGTCGCCCGCCGCATCGGAGACGACTACTGGTGCTGACCGAGGTCGTGGACGTGGTAAAAAAAGTGGCTGAAAAGCGAGATGCGAGATAGGGATAGGGTTTCCGCAGGATGCGACTTCAAAGAGTGTGCAAGAGTGTGCAGATTGCGACTTCAAACTTGTGTTATCTGTTAGGAAATACCCGGAATAGACTTGGGGTATTTCGCGCACTTGATAAACTCGCATGATAAAGACTTTGGGACGTTGTAATTTGTCTTGATTTGTCTTGGCGGAAGACGCATTGAACACGCATCATGTGCACACTTACATACGGCATACCTGTTGCATATGATTGTCTTAGCAAATAGCACACACGCACCACCTGTCTTCATAGGTGTATTCATTTGTCTTCATTTGTTTGCCACTTGTCACTTGGCATATGTCATTCGCCCTCTCGGATGAGCACGCATGACTTGCACTGACACACTGCAGTGTACAAATAGGTACTGTACAGGGGTTAGTGTGAATGTTACACACATAACCTGCCTTGATAAACTAGTTGGGAGTATTCATTTGTGTACCTTTTGTCGTTCCGATTCGAATTCGTGCAGTGGACTGCAGCGGTGTGCACATAGGGTTCAGGGTTTAGATCTTTTCGTGCGTTAGAAAGCGGTAAATAAGTTACAATATGTATATATCTAATGTATATCATAAAAATAATTCACACTGCCAGAACCACAGATATCTTTCGTACGTTCACTGCAAATATCTTTCGTGCGGTCACTGCAGGACAGACACTCTTCATGTATTCGGTAAAACGTGTGAAATTGTTACGATTTCAGATTACATATAGATATTGTCAAAAGGTAACTATTTCACACGTTTTGACAACGTCCGGTCGTTTTTTCTCACATATTGCAATGCATTCACCAATAACCTGTACAACATTTAACACCAATTGCTTTGAGGTTCTCCCAAATATTGTCGCAGACAGTATAGACTTAGTCATATTAGATTTACCATATAACCAGACCGCGTGTAAGTTTGATAAAGATAAGTTTGACCTGACCAAATTATGGACACATTTAAAACGGGTCGGAAAGCCTCGGACAGCTTACATATTCTTTTGTACCGCTCGATTTGGACACGAACTAATCTCAAGTAACAAACGATGGTTTCGATATGATTTAGTGTGGGAAAAGACGGTCTCCGCAGGTTTTTACCACGCTAATCAGATGCCACTACGTAGTCACGAAATGATATATGTATTTTATGATAAGCTACCGACGCATAACCCGCAGAAAACACAAGGGCTTCCATACACCCGTCACCCTGGGAGACGCACAGAGTTATATACCGGACAGTGCCCCCGAGTGAAAACAATATCTGATGGCAAACGATTCCCGAAATCGGTGATTAAAATTCCCAACGGTAATTACAAATCAAAGCATCCAACCGGAAAACCGTACGGAATTATTCAGTATCTAGTTCGTACATATTCAAACGCAGGAGACACCGTGCTCGACCCGACGATGGGAATCGGGACCACGGGGTACGTGTGTCGAAACGAACATCGCAGCTTTATTGGGATGGAAGTAGACAAACATTATTTTGATTGTGCGGAATTAAATAAAAGCGTGTGAAATTGTTACTTTTTCACATTATCTATATGAAATCTGAAATCGTAACAAATCCACACGCTTTTTTGATTTATAGGTCACCACAACAATCTATCTGCGTAATAACCGTTGCTGCCGACCACATTGCGGTCTTTTTTGTGTCTAAGTTTGTACAACCGACGTCTTTCATCTGCATACTCTTTACCCCTCTCAGCCATGTATGTTGGATAATCAGAAGCACCACGCTGACCCACTTGAGCGACCAGTTTACCATCCTTGAAAACATCAATCTTTTTGCTTTGATTATTTGATGGGCTTACCTTAACTCCGAGTTTACGTGCCTGACTTCTTGTATACTCTTTGATTTGATAAGTCATTGTATACTATATGTAAGACTATTATATAGTACAGTATGACAAGTAAACCGATATCTGAGAGTAGACTTCAGGAATTATATCTGGACCCAAAGTTTGGCCAATCTAGTGCTAGTGCATTCACCAAAAAGCTTAAGGCACAAGGTTATAAAGTCACAGAGTCTCAAGTCAAGGCTGCTATTTCCAAAACTGAAACATCGCAAGTTTTGGCACAACCCAAACGTGTAACCCGTAAAGATTACTTTCCGACCTATGGGCCAGTCGATAAGGTCTCTATACAAGCCGACCTGGCCTTCATACCCAAAGACAAGTCGGTGAACAAAGGATATGCCGTGATTCTGACCGCGGTAAACGTAAACACCAACCGTGCCTACGCAGTTGCTTTGAAATCCAAGACGGTCAGAGATAAAAACAATAAAAGACAAGAGGATGTGGAGGGTATCGTCCCTGCCATGAGACGATTGATAAGCGAAACCAAGATGGACACTTTGAGTACAGACTTAGGCAGCGAGTTTACGAACAAACCAGTTCAAGCATTGTTGAAAGAGAAGGGAATCAAACATTACACGTCTCAAAAAGAAGACCACACTCGGCAAGGTAAAATTGAAAGATTCAACAAAACTTTGAAACGAAGATTTAATATCAACGAGGCGAGCACAGGTAGAAACAATTGGGTTGACTATTTGGACTCAATCGTTGAGAACTATAATGAAACGGTAAACCAAGGTAATATCAATGATACCCCTCCTGATGACATGAATAAGAATCGTGTTATTAGAAGTGTCTTGTTGAAACGCAATCAAACCGCCAAACTCTTACAGAAGTTAGACATTAAACCAGGCGACCGGGTGCGATTACGCGTGACTAAGAAGACGTTTGACAAAGAGAGCCAAACATGGTCTACGCAGGTGTATAAGGTCCGAAGTAGAAAGGGATTGTCTTTCGTGATAGAGGACGGTGACGGTGATACCTTAAGCCGACAATATAAGCCGCGAGAACTGAAAGAAGTACAAGGACCTGTCTCCAAACCATCCAAAGAAACTCGTGGGACTAAGACTGATAGTGAAAACAAGCAAGTTAGACGGTTAATCACGCCGCCGTCCACCCGTCTGACCTGACAGGCTATCACACGGGCGACTACGAGGATTTCGCGGACGGTACTTTCGCGGTGAAGCCGCGGGCTCCGGCCAGTGCTGTCGGGTGCGGTGTGCCGCCTTTCGGCTTTGGCAAGCCGGCGATCGGAGCTCTCGCGGTGCTTTCCCTCTTCTGCATTTCTTTTGCAGGTGTGGCTGTTTCGGCTTCCGCGGCTTCTGCTGTGTCGGCTTCTGCATCGGCTACGGAGGGGCCTTCGCCTGGTGGTGGTCTCGACTGGGAGACTCCGTCATTTTACTTTACGAATGATTTTGTTGATTCAGTGAACCCGACTCATGGTTTCTTGTTGGCTGACAATGTGCCACCGCTTGAGCCGCCTGAGCCCCCTGACCTCTTTCAGGACCTTGCTCAGGCAGATTTGAATTTCGACATGGTCTTCTTTTATGCCCCTCCGCTCCGCTCCCAGGAATGAAAGATGCGTGGGTAAATGCACCTTTTCTTGGGCGGCCTGAACCTCAGAGGTAAGGGCATCAATCAAGCCGCCGCAAGATGTCCTCGTCGTCGGTTCCGCCAGAAGGCGGAGGCGGTACGGAGAAACCGTAGGCCGCCACGTCGATCCCACCGACGCCGTCCGTGGAGAGCACCGCGGGCGGACCGTACGCCAACGCCGCATGCGAGAAGGCCTCCGGCCCGATGTCCGCCGCGTCCTGGAAGACCTGCACGAGCGCCAGAGCGTTCAGGCCCTCCGCGTCCTCCTGCTCAATGGGAATGCAGAACGCCGCGGCTGTGGCTGGCGAGTGTTGGTGACCGCCAAGCGGGCAGTCGCGGTACAGTAATCACTCACCGTTAAGAAAACCCGACGATAAGACCAGCGTTTCAGGGGTACCCAAGTTGGTGAATATCGCTGGCTGGCTTTTGAAGGTTATGGCACGGACCAAAATAAGAAATATTGGTGCTGGCTGGCCGGCCTAAAATATTATTCTCCAATTTCTTATAGCTAAGAAAAAATTGCTGGCATTTGCAAATATTACATATGATATTATATATATGTCACATCAATATATCACTTCTCTCAATATTTCATGTACATCGATATACAACCACAATTCAAATAATAAGGGACAACTAGTACAACACATCAGATACATATGTGTGGACAGCTGGTGTTCATACGCTCATTATACTGTGAAAATTTTAAGAAAATGTCTGCGCTAGGTGCGTGTCCATGTGGATGGCTAAGAAATGCGCTGGCTGAGTGAAGAGATCGCGGTCCACTATTCATAGCGTTTTCATAGGACGCTGGCGCTGGCGGGGGGGGGGTACCCAAGTTGGTGAATATCGCTGGCTGGCCCCATATCTCCTGTTTTCTTAAAGGTGGGTGATTACTGTACGGGTGATACACTTCACCTTTACCGGCCTTGCGGCAGCGGTGACACAGCGGCTTCGCCTTCATGCTGTCGCGGTCGAAGCCGACTGCGGGGGGGTTGCCTGCACCCACGCGAAACCCCCTCGGATGCTGCTTCCCCCGATTCTGCGGCTGCGTCTGCTGTCCCCCGACCGCACGGCCACCACGCACCAAGGCCTTTAACGCCGCAATCTCCTCGAGCGCACTGTGTACTCCGACGACGTGACCAGAGCGGAATGCTTACCGTCCGTCCCCAGCACCTGCTTCTCACGTGCTGCCGCCCCATCGTCCGACTGAGCCCATGCCTGGAAGATTGCCACGACGAGAGCCTGAAGCGAGCGGAGAGTGACCCCGCCGAGGTCACCCGCAAGCGGATAACGCACCTTCACCGCCGCGTAGAAGATTTGGTCGAGGCGGTTGTACAGCGAGAGCTTGCGGGTCTCGTCGGTTGGTCGCCAGTCAGGAGCGCGGTTATCCCGCACCAAACGTTGCTCACGAGCCAAGATCGGCTGCGGGTCAACGCCTGCGGGATAACGAAGAGCCGCGTGCTCCTGCTGGTGGCTCTCGCGTAGGGCCGCCGGCACGCTCCCCTTGATGATGTCGATGAGAGCCCGACGTCCATCTCGGTCAGCCGAAGAGTCCGTACCCCGAAGCCAGGTGTCCGCCACAGAGTTCCGCTCCACGACGAGGGCCAAGACGTCATAGAGGAGCCCATTAACCTTCTCGATAACCAGAGAGGTGGGGTCGTCGAGGTCAAAGGGGGCCAAGTCCAGCCCAGCGGACTGAAACTCGGTCTGAAGCTGCACCACCAACTCGGAGAGGCGGTCGGTGTCGTCAGTACCACGGTAATGATGTTTCTTGGAACCAAGGATATCCTCGCGGATACCCTTGGCCCAAGCACGATGCAAGCGCCCCTTGTACACCGCGTCAACCGTGGCATGTTGGTCGACCAGGTGCTTCCGCAACGCAACAGCGGCGTCGGTGTTGCTGGAAGCAACAGGGGGCACCACAGGCGGGGTGCTAGCGGTCGGAGTGTCTCGAACCGCATCCAAAAGCCGTATTGAGGCGTCCAAGTCGGAGTTCCTCAATAGGCGTTTGCGTGCTCGTGTAGATGCTGCCATACTAGTGAAAGCCAGAGGAAAGATGATGCGCGGCCGCACGTTTGGGTGTCGTGGCGGAAATGGAGGGCAGGCGTACCGGCGGAACGCGCGGAGAGGCGAAACGAGCGTGGGGCACTTGCAGATGTCGTCGTGGTCAAAGGTGTCCGGAGCACCAGCCCAAAGTACGTAAACCAGCGGGATCAGGGCAGGTAAGATAACGCAAATGAACATTGCCAAAACCGAGCAATAGCAACGCGCGGTGCCCATGACTCGCAGCCGCAAAGACGCCTACCGTAAAGCCATGTTCCAAATCCTAGTCGCACCCAAACGCGCAAGCGCGCACCACCTCCTCAAGCGGCTGCTTAGCCAATCATGGCCAAGATAGCAAGTGGAATAAAAGCGTGGATGGGGCCACGACCTACCGGAATATCCTAGTACACCAGATATCAGATAGTCCCGTACTTAGTCTGGATAAACTCTTTCAGATAAATAAACCCTAAGCTAGATATACCCGGAACGGTCTCGGACGGTCTCGGATTCTAGCCTACCTGTGACACAACGTGTGTCACAGCACGAACCTACAAATCAGTCAGCAGTCCAGTGTTGGTCCTAGGAGTCTGTCATCGGGGCCTGCACCGGGACTCCCGGTCAGGGCTGCCTATACAGATATCAGCAGACATGTCCAAAGAAAAGGAGGCTCCCTATAGGACACCAAACACCAAACACCAAACACCAAATACCTTATCCTATATGCTTTATTGGTGGCAAGGGATTGGGGGGTGTGTGCACAAATGTAAGCAGACTCACCCGAGGTGCCTTCGCCTTCTCCTTCCGGGAAGGCTTGTCTGATGCGACTGGGGGGTGTTTGGCTGTGGCTGCAGTGGCGCCTGCAGGGGTGACAGGGGTTGCAGGTGTTGCGCATGCGGGTGAGTTGGCTTGCGGCAACGGTTCGCTGGTCTTGATGTCGTCGCCATCGACAAGGCAGGCAGGGGCAGAAGCTTGATCGTTGCCAAGGATGGCGTGACGTGCGGTGTAGTACTTCAATGTGGCACCACTCAACTTAACCCTGCGCATTTGTTCAAAGAGAATAAATGATGTGAACCGAGAATAAACGGAGAATGGAAAAGGAGATCGGAAAGTGTGCACACCTGGAAGTTCCAGTAACATGCTTGGCCTTGTCGGTGTCGAGATCCAAAGCGGTCCGATAGATCCCCTTGAGGGTGTTCCACTTAGTCTTCACTTGCTCAGTAGTGGTGATTTGCTTGTACTTCTCGTTGACCTCAGCTAGGACACTCTTCCAAGCATCTTTCACTTGCTTGGGCATTTGCATTTTCTCATGGACGTTTGGGTATCGAGTGACGCAGTCGATCAACCAAAGAGTGGAGGCTTCGGGGTAGCATAATGATTCGGGAATAGAAAAGTGCAAAATGGGGAATAGAAATTTCAATCTGTTTTTGGGGAATAGGTTTGTGACACATGCATATGCGTCTAAAATTTTGCGTTTAAATTTTTAATAATGCGTTTAAATTTTCCCCCCCCACCCATCTGTTCACTTTCGTTTTGCAAACATGAGGAAGCCTCCGAAAAAGTACACTAGGGTGTGCCTTTCTTGCGACAACGGCGGGTATCGTTGTACTGTTGAACACACTGATGGTATGCATTTTATTGTCCTCTATTCAAGAAAGAGGACAGGGTAAAAGATTCTCCATCAAAAATGAAAGGTGCGTTGCCCTTGCTTTCCACGGTTCCCTTGTACAGTTGACTACATAATGAGTGTTAGGAACAACTTTGTTTGCGCAAGCAAGATTACGGGGCTTTCATTGAACCAGATACGGGGCTTTCGTTGAACCAGGTACGGGGCTTTCATTGAACTAGATACAGGGCTTTCGTTGAACCAGATACGTGGCTTTCGTTGAACCAGATATGGGGCTTTCAGTGAACCGGATACGTAATTCTACGCGAGTTCCTGACCACGATACCGAGTGTGCAGGCAATTCTGCTCAAATTAGAATGGGTTGGAAGCAAGATCCGTTCGGAATCTAGGATGCTTGACGGTTCTTGTGAGGGGGGTAATCATGGGCGTGATTCGAGCCAGCCAACTCGACTCACGCCCAACAGGGACGCATCCTGCACAGCATGAACATATCACGCATATCATATAAGCATAATAAACACATAGTGACCGTTTGGCAGTGCAATTTCACCTCTAGCGGAAACGCGGATGTCAACCGCGTCCACGTTTCCGCTAGGCGTTTCTTCCCTCATTCGCGCGCTCGTTTGCAAGAGAGCCTGGGCAACGGATGAGGGAAGCGTTAGCAAAAATAGTATTTCGTATGCGTTGTTTTCCCTAAACAAATTGCACAAACTGAACGGTCAACCACACATCTCGTTGTGGGATGACGCGTTCATTTGGCGGAAGCGGGTGGAATTTAAGGAATTTGAAACCCGCAATAGTTGCGCTATGGGGTTTCATCTTCTTTGAAGCGAAACGGGTACCCACATCATACTAAGTAGGAATATGTGATAATATTTTGAACTCAGATTAGTATTCAATCTTAGAGATCTTTATTTCGCTGGACAGGGGCACACTCCCGGAGAGAAAGCCTTCCGCCTTTAGTTAAATTTGCATATTTAACAAATCAAACAGTGAGTATTTTCTCTAAGTATTTTCAGACGGTAATACTTAAACACTGGTAATACTTAAACACTGAGTGTTGTCTCGCGTGTTGTCACCATGCCTTAGAAACTCACGATCTCACTCCCAAAGTGACCAAAAACCGTTCGATCGCCGATCGTTCGGTTTTTGGTCACTTTGGGAACGCGTCTGAAAATACTCAGTGTTGTCTCGCGTGTTGTCACCAAGCCTAAACTCGCGATCTTACTCCCAAAGTGACCAAAAACCGTTCGATCGCCGATCGTTCGGTTTTTGGTCACTTTGGGAACACGTCTGAAAATACTCAGTGTTGTCTCGCGTGTTGTCACCAAGCCTAAACTCACGATCTTACTCCCAAAGTGACCAAAAACCGTTCGATCGCCGATCGTTCGGTTTTTGGTCACTTTGGGAACACGTCTGAAAATACTCAGTGTTGTTTCGCGTGTTGTCACCAAGCCTAAACTCACGATCTCACTCCCAAAGTGACCAAAACCGTTCGATCGCCGATCGTTCGGTTTTTGGTCACTTTGGGAACACGTCTGAAAATACCTGGAGAAAATACCAGACAGGTCTTTGCAACCAAGCCGACTTCAGTTCTCACATAAACGTACGGTTTACGCCCTCCCGAATCTGGAATTCACGGCCGTGAATATTAATTTCACGGCCGTGAATATTAAATTCACGGCCGTGAATATTTCACTGCACGTATGTATACCCCACACTGTTTGCGAGTAAATTAGATTGGGAAAACATTTTCCAACGTTCGTAATGCACATAGATATATCATTTAGACTCTTAGGTAGGAGTTTTTTGAGCTCTTGACTGAGCCGATCCGTGGCCGCATCAGCTCAGTTTGCAGTCGCGACTGCGAGCTAAGCTGAGAGGCCCTTATAACTTTCATGCACATCGCATCAAAACTCAAACAGCGGAGGGGTTCTCGTGCGTTCTAGCGCACGATACTTGGCACCAATATTGCTAACAGCAATATTGGTGCACCCTCAAACGCACAACCTCTGATGTAAGCTATGCGCAAAACGCGTGCTACACATAATGGGTTTGGGTACATGCAAACCCAAACCCAAACATGCCAAACAGCAAAGGGCTTCCCGTGAGTTCCAGCGCACGTAACTTTGCAAAAGTATCACTAAGATATATATCTTTTAGTTGCCAAAGGCCTAAGGCCTCAAAAGCCTTGTGCACGCAGCCATCAATTTATTTCTTTGGAGATTTATTGGGTTTGTGTTCGAGTTTACCCAAACCCAATACATGCCAAACTGAAAAGCAATTCCCGTGCGTTATAGCGCGCGAAACTATGCACACATATTTACAAGACACATATCTTTCAGTTCTCAGAAGCTCACGGTTTGAGATAACTTGTTGGCAAAACCATCAATTTATTTCTTTGGCAGATCTATTGGGCTTGGGTTCGAATGTTTCCAAACCCAATACATGCTAAACAGCGAAGGGCTTCCCGTGCGTTCTAGCGCACGTAACTGCGTAGAAATATTGCCAAGATAATTATCTTTGATATATTCGAAGCACAAGGTCTAAGAAAGTCTGTGCGCAAAATGGTATTACTATTTCTTTGACACAGATTTTAGCGTGATATACAAACTCATAAATCTGGGTCAAAGAAATAATATGTTGACTTCGCGCACAAGCTATCGCAAAACTTGCACTTCAGGAAAGTGAAATATATGCATCTTATCATTATATTTTGCAAAGTTACGTGCGCTGGAACTCACGGGAAGCCCTTCGCTGTTTGGCATGTTTGGGTTTGGGTTTCAAACCCAAAAGGCATCATGCCAGCACGCGGCCGTCTTTAATATACTCAACGGCTTGCCATATGCTCTTGAGGGTGCACTGATATTGATATGAACAATATCACTGCCAAGTTTCGTGAGAAGATTCTCACGAAAACCCCTAATATGCAAAGCCGCAAGTGGTTGAAACCATCTCACACCGCACCAACTTAGCTGGCAGTCGCGAAGGCTAAGCTGATGCGGTTGCGGATGGGGCCAATCGATAGCTCAAACGAAAGGTATTCACCTAATGAATACAAACGCTTTAGAATCGAATGGTGGAAAAAATTATGTTTCATGCTACATGCAAAAAATTGTTTAGAAGAAGGGGGTGTGCCAGACGCAAAATATTGCACACGCTGAACCGCTTGCGCTTGTACCTCCGGGGTACCGAGTACGCTAGTCAGACTGCTTGATTTTTTTTTTTTTTGGCGCTCGATTGAATTAATTAATGGTTACATGTGACATATAATCTATTCCCCAAAAACAGATCGAAATTTCTATTCCCCATTTTGCACTTTTCTATTCCTCGATAACCTTTTTTCCAGGCTTCGGACCAAATGATACGTCCTCCTTGCCTTTGTCCTTTCGCGGGTTTCGTGGATGTTTCGTCATCCCCTTCGTCTCCCTCAGATTCGACCTCGATTCCACGTTGCGATTTTTGTGGCGACTTGCTCGTGTTGTCACTTGGAGCTTGCGTTGAAGGGACACTTTTTGAAAGAAAGTTCGAGAGCATCTCTTGGGCCTCGGGCGATATTTCCTCCCCATTGACAACCTGGGACTGAAGCTGCGCAAAGAAATCGCTAACGGATAAAGACTCCGCCATAACACAACAGCGGCTGTCGAAATATCTTGCCTTTTTACAGTGGACTTTACAGTAACTGCGACAGTTTTCAACTGGGAGCTCAACTGGGAGCAACTGGGACAACACCGTTCGCGTGTCGCGTGGATTTGAACTTGAAAAAATTCGACATCTCGGGTCGCTCGGGAAAATCCCTAATCGATTTCACATTTCACATCTGGCTGACGCTGGCTGACGAAATCATAAACACGTTTTGGCAAAAATCATAAAGACGCCCCCCCCCGTCATTATGATTTTGGACAAAACTGCGATAGGAATCATAAAACGCTTTTATGATGTCTCACGTGATGGGACACGTCGACAGACAGTCTGTCGCAGACGTGGACACAATATGCTGTTTCGTAAATGCATTTATGAATTCGTAAAGGGAAGGGTTATACGCGCTGGAATTCACACGTCGTTTCCGTCTCAATCCCGAAAAAATTCTAAACCAGCGTGCAGGGAACATATCAAACTTTTATGTCGTACGGCCAACACTCAAGATTTCCATCGGCCAAGTTTCGGCCATCCCGGCCAAAATCTAAAATTGCCCGCCGCAGGCGCAAAATTTTAATTTTAAGTATGACAATATCATAAAAACCGCAAATTTTCGGGTTAATTTTCAAAATTTTACATAATTCGTCTCGGCCAACAAGCAAAAGCACACTCGGCCAAACCTCGGCCACAACCCTCATCGTACGGCCATAGACCGGCCATAGGGGGTTGATATGTTCCCTGCCAGCGTGACGGTCATATCGTCTCGCATCGTCTCGCGTGTCATCGTGAATTTAATTTCCAGGATTATTAAAACAGATAATCAATTTATCTTCCATCGATATCGCGGATACGATTACCGTTGGCGCTGTTGATCGCCGACTTTCCTTCCGTCATCAGTGATGACCGTCATTCAGGAGACGGATGGTCTGATCTCACTCCCCGGATCGAGGAAATGAAGGATCACGAAGTGGCTGTTCACCTCCAGCTTCGAAGTCCAAGTGTCGCAGAGTGTCGATCTTTAGTCGGAAATTGGTGAAAATACTTCACTTTCCCTACCTGCTGACGATTGCTGCGTCTTTCTTCTCCGTTTCCTAACGCAAGTTTTCTTCTTACAATCATGAGTTTCGCAGCAATCGCTACTAGTTCTGATTTGCGGAGGGCGACCCGCGCCTCCCGCAGCGCACGGCCCCGTCAGCTCGACGAGAATTCCGTGCCCAACGTGTCGCCCGCGTTGAATGCAGCGACCTCGGCTCCGCGGCTCTCCCCTCCGCGGGAGGAGCCCGCAATTTTTCGCTCGTTGGGTCTTAATGATTCTGAAGACGGTGACGAGGTGGTCGACGCGGGGGAAAGGTGGTCCCGAGAGAATGCTGAAACGCCGGAGTCGCCGTCCGGACCGTCCTTGTTGCAAGAATTGTCGTTTGGTGACCAAGCTGCCCCTGGACGCGCTGACTCTCCTCCTCCGGCAAGAAATGTGCTGCAGAGAACGTCCTTGGCGGAGGATGTTGCGGGGGGGGCCAGCCTCCCTCTCCGTCCGCAGGCGTCCCGCGATGAAGTCCACCAGGTGACGGAGGAGAGGCCGACTATCCCTGACTTGACGGCGAACGCCTTTAATGGGCTGAACTTCTTCGTGTTGCCTGGCGAGGAACTACAGTGCGGGCCCGATTTTAAGCAACAGTCATTTTCGATCCAGCCTCCAGCCCTCGATTGCTTATATAGAAATTCGCGAAATTTCCAGCCTCCCAGCGATTTCGGTTTTTTTCATTTGCTTAAATGGATCTAACGACCCGAAATTAATTCGCGGGACCCAGGGCCACCCGGCCGATTGAACTGCTTAAAACTTGCCAATCGCGCAGTAAGAAAGGTGTCACCAGCTCCCATGGAGGCACCTGCGACAAAAATGCCCATTTTCGTGATCTCGATCCAGAGGGCTGGAATTGCTTAACGGGGTTGGCCAAAAATCCAGCCTTTTTGCAAAGGCTGGAAATTGCTTAATTTTTGAGAATTCCAGCGTTGTTTGCTCAAACGACTGGTGCTTAAAATCGGGCCCGCACTGTACTGTTGAACCCCTCTATCTTCAAGTCCGAGCACCGCCGGAAAATCTGTGCCAAGGTCCCCGGTCTGGAGGTCACGAACAGCCAGTCCAGAGCCACTATGGTGAGGAATCTGGAGAGCTTCCGCGAGGTGCTTGAGAGGTCCCGTACGGCCCCGACGGGGGATACGGCTCAACCTGTGACTCTGACCCCGCGTGCTGATTTGAAGGCGGGGGGGCCGGTCCCCCCGCCAATGGGGGACGTCCCGACCGACTTGGTGTCCCGGGAATCGGGACAGCAAACACCTCCCGTTGTCCCTGTTACCGAAGGCACGGGCCCCCGGCGGCCCCCGTCCCCGTTGCACGTCCGGCCGGGAGCCGCACAGACCCCGACGTATCCGCCGGGGTTCGGCCCGCCGTGGACCCGAATGCGGAGCAAGGACTTTTCTCTGGTCTCAATCCCCCCGCAAGCCAAGTCCAAGAACCTCTTCAACCAGCCCAGGTAGCTAGCCCGAGCGCTCCTGCTTGACCTCTCCTTTTCCTTTAGAAATTTGAATTCACTTCGGTTAATTTTGCTAGGGCCTTCTTCTTCCCTGTAGCTTGAAAAAACTTAATCAGCCTGTTCAACCCGTTTCACTAATTAGGAATTCTTCCCCTCCTTAAGAATAGTCCGGTCCCCGTCCTAGTCCCAAAGAGTAATTAGTTAGGGCCCTTGCAGTAATCTAGGAGCGCAGTACCCGTGCTTGTGGGCGCTTCCTAGGTGGTAAATTTATGGTACTTGTGAACTTTTATGCTTGCTGTTTGTGGCCTGCCAATTTAAAAGTTTTGACTTGCTTTGAAAGTTTTGAATTTAAATGCTGCTTGTGTCCCGTGGGGACAACAAGAACTGATGTTATCCTCACACTGAGTGAGGCTCTTCTTGGAAGAGTATTTACCCCGTGGGGGTTTTTGTTGCTTGAAATCCTCAGTCTGTGAGGTGTCTCCTCTTGGAGGGACTGTTTACCCCGTGGGGGTTGTTTATGTGGACAATTGGTTTCCAAAATATCTGGTCGGATGTAAGCTCCTGGTTATAGGCCTTCCTGACACAAATTGGTTGATATTACAGGCTCGGGAGGCCGAGGAGGAAGTTGTACTCACGAGAACACTGACTGCCCCAACGGTGGGAGACGACTGTGCAATTTGCTTAGCCAGCCTGCTGGGGGAAATGCCATGTGTTTCAACTGCATGTAATCATCATTATCATGTAGCCTGCTTTGATGGCCTAGATGAGATGTATCATTTGACCAGACTAGTCCAGCCGGCAGCAATCCATGCTGTATTCACCATGACCTATAGGAAAGTGGTCAGATGTCCGTTCTGTAGATCCGTTCTGATTGTGGATGAACTCCCATATGGGGAGGACAGATTCACATATCTGTGGTAGACATAGGTGTATGATTATGATGAGGGCAAGTTTGCATGAGGGTTGCAATTTCCTAAATTGTGGCATGGTTTCAAATGATTTGTGATTAGGATAAAAATTGTTTGCTGTGATTATGATGAAAAATAATTGCTGTAATTGAGATGAAATATTGCTATTTGAAAATATGAGTTTGTTAAATATTACAAAATTTGAATTTGCTGTAAGGACTGCTGAAAATATGATTGAAATTAATGCTGTTACCATGATGACGGAATTGCTCTAATTATGACAAGATAGTTGCTGTGATGATGAACAATAATTACTGCAATTATGATGACTATGATTGCTTTGTTTAATGTGAGGATAGATATGAAGAATTTCTGTGCTCCGATCGATGAAAGATTGCATGCTTATGACAAGCTGAAGTTGAAAAATAATGATTAGGGAGGGTGATGTGATTGCCTCAGATTATGACCCCTTATGATTATTGCATTACGTGCATTATCAGGGTGGGGGCGAGAAGATGCTACTGCTGTAACACATTATTATGCATGTTTGTATCGAGACAACAAAGGACGATATGTGAGTGTTTCCTCAACCTCAAGTAAATGAAGATGGATGGTGGCATGAGGGAGCAGGCTCCCTTGGGATTGGCATCATCGGTGACGCCGGGATTCGACATTCAGGCATACGTGGACTCGGTACTCCAAAGATCCATGCAAGAAGAGACCAAGGGGGTCTCCAACTGGTTGAAAGCCCACCGATTGAGAAGCGAGCTATTGGAGTGGTGCCTGACCCCGGGGAAGGCGGTGCCGGAGATACCGAAGCTGATGCGGAAGGTGGCAGCTGCCTTTGGCTTGCCGGGAGCCAGTTCGAGGGAGCCGGAGACTCCTCAGTCCTTGTATTCCCTTGCCACTCTCATTGAGAGGGAGTTGGCAGGGGGTACTAGGGATGCGTCCTTGCCGGACAATCACATTGCCCTGTTTGCACATCAACAAATAAGGGCTATAGTTCCAGAGTGCGAGAAAGATGATGCGCACGAGTCAGAACTGCAGATGTTCATAAAAACTCAATCCAAGAAGGCCTCGTTATCAGGAGCCACTAAGCATGTTACTGCAAAACCGGGAGCTCCTGCAGATGATAATGCCAAATGCCCGAAATGCCAGGGGTCACATATGATGCGGGACTGCAAGTCTCCTTATGCGTTGAACAAGGATGGATCCATCAATGTGACTTGGGTGGACAAACGAAATAAGAATGACATTAGGAATAACCAGAACCAGTTGGCTCAGCTGCCACCACCTCCTCAGAGGGAGCCTGCCTAGAAACCGTCGAAGCTGCCAGAATGCTGGGCTGTATAATATGTATATAGTGTATCAATATTTGGGAGCGGGCCAGGGTGCCTGTCTTACCGTGTAACATCAGATTCCAGGTTTAAATACCAAATTGAAATGCATTGTGGCATGTGAAATGGATTTACTTGATAAGTTGATTTTGCATTTTTGTGAATTTACTCTACGTTAGATTTCGAAATTTCGATTTGGCTGATTTTGCTTTGCGTTAAATTTCAGATTTCAGTCTTCGGGATGCTGGATTTCGAATTTTGAAAATTTTGTTTTTTTGCTCTACGTTAGATTTCGTATGACAGTTAAGTATCGAATGGAATTCCTACCCAACAGGAGCGGATCGGACAAGGTGACTGGGCGGTCATCCGATTTACGGGGAATCCGCAGGATCAAGAGTATCACTGGCGTTGACTAGCTCAACCATAAAGCGCTCGCTGCGACATCCACTGCTCATAATTTTCTCAACGTTCCTTCGCCTCATGGCCGGAACGGTGTTCACTGTGACCGCTGTGTTATGTGCAGGGATTGCGGAAGTGTTTGGCTGTTTTTATTTTTCAATTCGTTTATTGCATATATGCGAACTCACGGTATTCGGTGTGTGCAGCTTGTGTCGCAGGTTTTGCGATGGCGAGGAGGGACGCACCTTTTTGAGATGTTGAAGTCTAGGGCAACCTAGCTTGGGATGATACCCAACCACATCGGGCTTACTTTGTTTTCATATTTTAATCTACTCACCTTGGATATGCATACAAACTTTGAGGAGCATCGAGGTGTGATAAGTTTTAGACTGATTTATCTTTTTGGGTTTGTGGCGCCATCGCGACCTCTTGGGATGTGGAAGTCAAGGTTGAGCATGCCAACCTTGCTTGGGTTCGAACCCAACCACATCGAAGTCTGAGTCCTTGTGCTTCAGGGAACTAAAATGTGTATATCTTAGCAATATTTGTGGAAAGTCTCGTGCGCTAGAACAAACGGGAAGCCCCTGGCTGTTTGGCATGTACTGGGTTTGGGTCCATTCGAGCCCAAACCCAATAAATCTGCCAAAGAAATAAACTGATCATTTCGCGAACAATGTATCTTAGTCCTTGAGCTTCAGGGAAGTTAAAGAGATATATCTCGAGAATATTTGTGGAAAGTCTCGTGCGCTAGAACGCACGGGAAGCCCTTGGCTGTTTGGCATGTATTGGGTTTGGGTACATTCGAGCCCAAACCCAATAAATCTGCCAAAGAAATAAACTGTTCGTTTCGGGCACAGTGTATGCCAGTCCTTGAGCTTCAGGGAACTTAAATGTATATATCTCGACAATATTTGTGGAAAGTCTCGTGCGCTAGAACGCACGGGAAGCCCTTGGCTGTTTGGAATATATTGGGTTTGGGTACATTCGAGCCCAAACCCAATAAATCTGCCAAGGAAATAAACTGTTTGTTTCGCAAACAATGTATCTCAGTCCTTGTGCTTTAGGGAACTTGAAGATATATATCTTGGCAAAATATCAGCGTAGTTTCGTTTGCTAGGAAGCACGGGAAGACCTTGACTGTTTGGCATTTGTTGGTTTGGGTACATGAAAACCCAAACCCAAAAAGCTCTTTGTCATGAAGTGACCTTCTCGTGCATACTTGACGACAATCCTTGCGCGCAAGATGGTGAACTAATATTACTCTCAGCAAATTTAGTGCAAAGTTTCGTGCGCTAACACAGAGGACTTCGATGTGGTTGGGTTCGAACCCAAGCAAGGTTGGCATGCTCAACCTTGACTTCCACACCCCAAGAGGTCGCGATGACGCCATAAACCCAAAAAGATAAATCAGTCTCTAACTTATCACACCTCGATGCTCCTCAAACTTTGTATGCATATTCAAAGTGAGTTGAATAAAACGTGAGAACAAGGTGGGTCCGATGTGGTTGGGTGTGATCCCAAGCTAGGTTGCCCTAGACTTCCACACCTCAAGAAAGCGCGCCCCTCCTCGCCATCGGAAAACCTGCGACACAAGCTGCACAAAATGAGTATCGTGAGTTGGCACATATGCATAAACAAACTGAAAAATAGAAGCAGCCAAACACTTCCGAAATCCCTGCGCATAACACAACAGCCACGACATCGTTCCGCCCATGAGGCGAAGCGAAGGACCGTTGAGAAAATTATGAGCAGTAAATGTTGGTGCGCAGCTCTTTATCCTTGAGCTAGTCAACGCCAACGGCAATCGTATCCGCGATATCGATGGAAGATAAATAGATGATGATTTAATAATCCTGCAAATTAAATTCACGATGACACGCGAGACGATGCGAGACGATATGACCGTCATCGTCACGCTGGTTCAGAATTTTTCCGGGATTGAGACGGAAACGACGTGTGAATTCCAGCGCGTATAACCCTTCCCATTCGTAAATGCATTTATGATTTCTTTGGGTCAAAAATCATAAATGCATTTACGAATTCATAAATGCATTTATGAATGCCCCGAGCGGATACACGATCAGAAAAATCTGTGTAATCGTCCGATGGTAATTTCCGCCCATCTGGACCGCGTAATTGTTGTGATGACACTGTTTCGTAAATGCATTTACGTTTTGACCCAAAAACTCATTAGGCTTGAGGGAAGAATGCAAGAAAGTGCTCAGCGGTAACAACAAACGAGCAAAAAATTCTGGCGTGGGTTTTTGTGCCCAGTCGCTTCCAATTGAAATTGGAAGATACGCCCGAGTCGAGCAACATAGATTACAATTAGATATCGAAACGCATGGTACACTTATCTGCTCGATTTCCTCTGAAAATGCAGATACTCTTGCTTTTTGGCTTCTGCTTTTTGCGCGCTGTGAGCAAGCAATCAACTGCGGTATTATCGCCAGATCTCTACACCGTCTCTTTCCCATATGAAAAGGTGCTCGACCCACCAGCCTGCTCTTGAAATCATCTGATAGGGTTTTCGAAGTCCCTCACTATGAAGTTTTTTGTATTTCTCACAGGCAATGCATCTTGATCAAATCGATGGCAAACTTAGAAAGATAAGGTGAACCTGACACAACCCCTCGCGTTTTTCAATGACCCACACTTCTTGTCCATGGCACATTTGCATCCTCCCAGCCGCACTCAACCATTTTTTGCGCAGTTGGCTTGTACTCGCTAGAATTGCGCGTAAGTGATCGGGAAGCTGAGCGCGCCTTAGTCTTCCGTCTTTTCAGTTTGTGCAAATTACCGTGTCTCGCCTCAGACCTGGGTTCCAGGGTTCTTGCTGCCAACATTGATTCGGTGCAACAGCCCTCCTGCCATAACCTTTGCCGGGTGCGGCTTCTGTGCAATACCTTCCTGCCATAACCTTTGCCGCTTCGGGTGAAGGGTTATCCCCTCACCATAATTCTTGTTTTCATCATCGAGCTTCCTTGACGACGGCGCACAAAGCCATGGAGCGCTCTTCCCGCCCCGCATATTTTTAACGAAGCAGATGGTGCTGTGGTCTCAGGAGCAAGCTCTCAACCGAATATGACTGCACAAGCCTCGACGGGCCCCACTGTCGCAGGTGAGTAATCACCTTTCACACTGATACGCCTGCTGCCTCGTCCCAAGCTCCGGGCAAAGTATGCAACACTGGCACCCCAACTTGGATTTCCCGGGTCACAATATGGCTGCAAGCGTTTCCCCGCAGCCCGCAGGGCAACCGTAGCTCCCTGACTGCCTGTTCGCCGTTCGCACTGATAAACATGGGACACGGCCTCACGGTACGGGCACGCCTACCTGCCGTAGCCACGCTTCCTTATTTGCTTGCCCCCATATTTCTTGTTCCCACCTTGCCGCTCTTAACAGTAGAGGGGTCGCGCCGATACGCCCGGCCTCTTGCGGCTCTTGCGGGGGTGCACTCGCAATCGCTGTCACTGCGCCCTGATCCCGTGCTGCACCCTTATCGCGTGGGGCGCTCGACGGCACACTTCGCTGCACCCCCCGACTTCCACCCCTCGCGTGGCTCAGCTCCCAGAGCTGCGCCTCAGACACTCACCGTTCACCCCGCCTGAGCCCAGCGCCGAGCTGCTGAGCTCCGCCCCGACCTCTCGCCGCGGTGCAAAGCGCAGGAGGCTCGCCCGGGTGCTGACTTGTTTGACCACGGCGAAACCGTCAGAGCTCGGGAAGCTCGCCCGGGGCTCGACTAACGACTGTGGGAGGTGCAGGCCCTCCTCAAACCTGCTCTCAGAGAAGGACGCGGGCGGCGGCAGTAACGACTTGGTAACGTTCGACGAGCTGGGAGCGAAGGCACATCATAGCCGTCAGCCGCAGATCGGTATGAGCGTCACCGATAAGGCGGCGGCAGAGCAAATCAAGGCGGCGCACAAGCACCGGCTCGGCCACAACCCAACTCCAGGTGAGCAGCGAAGGGCGGCGTATTAGCATTATTCACACAAAACTTTCCTTGTGATGAATTGAAGGGTGGCTTAATCTTACGTGTTTATCGAGGTATGCGCCTCCCTGCGAGGCGCCTGAGGGAGGGGGGTCTGCTTACAAACGGTTCCTTGCACTGTGTGGGGACTTCTCATGTCTGGGCCTAAAGACGGTGCCTTCCTCAGGCTCCCTTAGCTCATACCACAAGTCACCCCCTTTTGCCGGTACACTGAGGGGGAAGCTGGGGTCACCACAGCCTACGACGAGGAGAAGACGGGCCGCGCGGAGGCCAAGGCGGAGAACGATAGGTCTGGCTGCCACCCTAGCCCCCACATTAGCCTTGAGCATTGCTTTAGCACTGCTATGTCAACTATGCGAATTCCAGCTTGACCTTGCCATATGACTACGGAGGGAGCAGATGCAGTAATGCGACGGCAGGTTTTAGGCATTTGGGATCAGGTTTTCGGGGAGCCGGCAGAAATAGCAATACGATGGAATCATGACGCAAATGCGGCGGATTTAGGACGCTAGATTTAGGACGCTCGCCGGCTTTGACCTGCCGGGCGCGGTGGTGGGTGCAGCAGCTCGAAGGAGGATCCCGAGGAGGACCCCGCAAGACCCATGGAGTTTGCGACGGCGCTGCGCGTCGCAGTGAGCGAGATCCAGTGCGCCCCTCCCCAGCTGGAGTCGCCCCCCTTGGACCCCCCGGGCCGCGCCCCCCTCTCTGTCTACGGCAAGTGCCTTCCCTCGGTATCTGTGGGTGCCCCCCGCCCTCGAAATCTACAGATGTCGCCCCTTGCTCCGCAGCTGCGGGAGGCGCCTTCCCGTAGAAACTGCCGCCGGCGATCCCCTTCCGAGTGGGGCCCCTGAGCGGAGGCAATGGATGGCTCTTCGCCTCAATGCTCTTGAAGGAGGGGTGAGGACTCGTCCACTGTTGTGCCAAAACCATGTTCTTATTTTTAAATACATCATGAACTTTCATCCTAAACATGGAAAGTGTAATCAAAACGTATGGTTTTGGCTTAACACTCGACGAGTCCTGACCCCTCGCTCTGAGGGTTCCTCCAGAAGCCGCAGGTGGCAATTCACCTTTGCAATGCCCCCTCCCTCTTGGAGCCTGCAGAAGTTGTGTGCCCTCGGAAGTTGTGTGGGGCAGCCCGCCTCGATGTCTTCGGCTGGCGCTCCGATCATCTGGGTGTATGCACGCTTTGCGCTTCCATCAGAGCGAGCGACGGCCTGCCCTGGAGGCAGCTCAGAACGGCGCAGACCTCCTCCAGAACTGCGGGTGGCAAGCGCCTCTCGGAGGCTCCGGGTGGCAGCCTACCTTCGGAGTGTGAGCAGATGGCATCGCCTGTTGGAAGCTTTGGGTGGCGACCTACCTTCGGAGTGTGAGCAGATGGCATCGCCTGTTGGAAGCTTTGGGTGGCGACCTACCTTCGGAGTGTGAGCAGATGGCATCGCCTGTTAGAGCTCCGGGTGGCGACCTACCTTCCAGGTGTGACGGGGATAGCATCGCCTGTTAGGCTCAGGTGGCGGCCTTCCGGAAGTGTGGCGGATAAGCATCGCCTGTTGGAAGCTTTGGGTGGCGACCTACCTTCGGAGTGTGGCGGATAAGCATCGCCTGTTGGAAAGCTTTGGGTGGCGACCCTACGCCGGAGTGACCGGACTGGCATCGCCTGTTGGAGGCTCGGTGGCGACCTACCCGGAGTGTGAGCGGATAAGCATCGCCTGTTGGAGGCTCAGGTGGCGACCTACCTTCGGAGTGTGAGCGGACCATGCTCGCCTGTTGGAGAGCTCGAGGTGGCGACCCTTGGCCGGAGTGTGAGCGGATGGCATCGCCTGTTGGAGGCTCCGGGTGGCGACCTACCTTAGTGTGAGCGGATAGCATCGCCTGTTGCAAGAAAGCTTTTGGGTGGCGATCTACCTTCGGAGTGTGAGGCCGGATAATACGCCTGTTGGAGGCTCCGGGTGGCGACCTACCTTCGGAGTGTGCGCGGATGGCATCGCCTGTTGGAAGCTTTGGGTGGCGACCCCCATCACGCTCCGCACTGACCCCTACACCTCGGACTGGCGGCTGGCGCACTTACTTGGGCAGCTGTGGCGGGCGTCACCCTTGTTGAACTATAGGGTGGCAAAAAGCCCTTCAGAGCATGCCAGGTGCTGCTCATCTTGGTTGCTGAAGCTGCCCCCACCCCCACCCTGGAAGTGGTCTGTGAATCTTTGGGTGGCGCTGCCAGTTGGAAGGTGCCAGTGGCGCTCGTCCTCGGGATGTGCGGCTAGCGCTGGAGTCTGCGGTTGGCGTACCCCCGGCTCTCCCCCAGCTCGGTGGAGTCTGCGGTCGGCGCACCCCCGGCTCTCCCCCGGCTCGCTGGAGGCTCTTGTTTGCACACAGCCGGGCCTCTGCCTGCCTGGCCCTAAGGGTGTGCTGCGCCTCTGCCGGTGTGGGGCGCGCAGATGCGACCTGTGCAGGTCCATGGTTCGGGAAGTGTGGGAGCAAGCCTCGGTGCAGGTGCGCCCATGCTGCTCCGGCGATATCTTCCGCACCCGATCTCCTTGATCCACGCGTTTGACCGCCAGCTGGCGCAGTTGCTGCCTTGCCGCGCTCATTCCCGCCCTGCCAGCTGGCGCAGTTGCTGCCTTGCCGCGCTCATTCCCGCCCTGCCAGCTGGCGCAGTTGCTGCCTTGCCGCGCTCATTCCCGCCGTTGACGGGGGGGCACGCCGTTGACCGAGTTGCACGGGGGGCGGGCACCATGTGCGATGCTGCGAGGCAGGCAGGTCAGTGCGCTGTGCGGAGCGTGGAGGGGAGGGCGGCGGGGCGGTTGCGCAGGAGCTGAAACGGAACGGGCGCTTTCCGGAAGGGCAGGTGCTGCGAGTTGTGCGGGACAGCTGCAATGGTCAGGTGCGCCGGCAGCCGGATGTGGTGCCGCCGGTGCTCGAGCTTCCGGAGGATCGTGACGCGCGCCAAGCTCAGCTTGCATACGTAGAGGGGACTCGGAGTGACGCGCGCCAAGCTCAGCTTGCACACGTAGAGGGGACTCGGAGTGACGCGCGCATGCGGTAGGGGTGCCCAACTAAAGTTGAGCCGTCCAATGTTTTTGGATCGGGAACATCGGAAGGTCCGAAGAGATTCCTGGGGAGCGACAAAGGAATGCATCGTATTTTGATCTCTGGAATCGTATATGGACTATCGGATTCGAAAAATTACCACTGTTAAGAATAAACGGACCAGTTTAAGTTGTGCAGCTCTAGTGTGGGGGGATGGTAGAGACGCATTTGTTGGGCCCAGCTCCGGTTGGCACGGCGCGGCACGCGGGGTGGCGCGGCTGCTCAAGAGAGAGCGCAGATGGCGATGGGGGGGGCAGGGATGAGGGAGAGGCTGTGAAAGGGGGGCGCGTACCGCCTCTCCTGCAGGTCCCAGCACTACTGCAGCGCCACACCATCGTGCCACGCGGACTGACGAGGGTTTCGCCCTTGGGTAAGCGATCGCCGCGTCTACTCTCTCCGGCCGCGGCCCCGCACTAGGCGGCGCCCTGGTGATGGAACGGAGCTTGACTCGCGGCCGCGGCCCCGCACTAGGCGGCGCCCTGGTGATGGAACGGAGCTTGACTCGCGGCCGCGGCCCCGCACTAGGCGGCGCCCTGGTGATGGAACGGAGCTTGACTCGCGGCCGCGGCCCCGCACTAGGCGGCGCCCTGGTGATGGAACGGAGCTTGACTCGCGGCCGCGGCCCCGCACTAGGCGGCGCCCTGGTGATGCAACGGAGCTTGACTCGCGGCCGCGGCCCCGCACTAGGCGGCGCCCTGGTGATGCAACGGAGCTTGACTCGCGGCCGCGGCCCCGCACTAGGCGGGGCCCTGGTGATGGAACGGAGCTTGACTCGCGACCGCGGCCGCTCTAGGGGCAACCTCACGCCACGTGGCAACTGGTGTTTGCGCTTGGCATCTGCATTGCGCGTACGGCTTGAGACACTGCTCCTCTCTGCCCGTGCAGAGCCGCCCTATCATCCAGACCCCCACCGGCCGCGGGGGCTGCTGCGTGTCAGTCATGCAGTGCAATGCACTTCAGCACTCTCGGATGGCAACCCGAGCCGTGAGGAGCCTCCCACTGCCCCTCTGTGTCCTTCCGCATGGTACCTTCTGGTGTTTGTCAGGGTCCGCTCTCTGCTCCGCTGGGATCCCCCTTCCTTCTTGGGTTCTCCTCCTGCATTCTGACCCTCCTCCTCCCTTGGGTCTCCTCTCCTCTCTATCTATCTATCTATCTCTATCTATCTCCTTCACCGGGGTCCAGCATCGGGCCCGCCTGCAGCCAATGGCTGCGCTGCGGCCACCCGGGGAGCTGCGCAGTGTGAGGAGGGCGCCGCTGTGACGGCTGGTGGCAGGGAGCGCGGGGAGCCGAAGACTCTGTCTGGATTTGAGGCGGCTGCGTTCAAGAGAGCCTGCGACGTGGTGAGTGCATGGGTGCTGCGCTGTCATGATCCCCCGAGCTGACGCGCACCTCGCTACCGTCATGATCCCCCGAGCTGACGCGCGCCTCGCTGCTGCAAAGTCCACCGCACCGCGCACAGAGTCTGGAGAGCAGGTCTCTCTGATACGCCTCGTACGCGCCAAGGAGCTCTCTGCTGCGAGTCGTACCAAGGCGTGGAGCTGACGAGGACGATTTGCACATTTGTCCGAAGCGTTCCGGCGGTGCTCCAGCGGATGTTTGACACGGTGGCGGCACTGGGGTACTGACTGGAGGCGCGGAGGCGCATGCGACGGCCTGTGCAGGTGATGGAGGTGGCAGACGAGGAGATCGCCGAGACGGTATTCATGGTGCTGAAGAGAATGAGGCAGGACCCTAAATCGTCGGTGCATCTCCAAGGCGTTCACACCATTCCGATCTCCGAGCTGGAGCGCATGCAGGTTCGTTCGTCGGGATGGCTCCGCTCTTCGGCGTCGGCGCCTTTGCTGATCTCTGTAGTGACGTGCAACCGCGATGCTGGCGCACTGGGTGGGGCGCTTGGGCGTGCGGCAGGCGCAAGGATGCGAGCAAACGCCGCTCTGCGTCCCCGCGAAGGCGTCGACCCCGCGAAGCACGGACAGCATTCCGCCGGAAATGGTGCGCCGGTGCTCATCTTCCGCTGCGTTTACGAATCGAGGATGGATTTTCTGCTGCGTTTACGAATCGAGGATGGATTTTCCGCTGCGTTTACGAATCGAGGATGGATTTTCCGCTGCGTTTACGGATCGAGGATGGATTTTCCGCTGCGTTTACGAATCGAGGATGGGTTTTCCGCTGCGTTTACGAATCGAGGATGGATTTTCCGCTGCGTTTACGGATCGAGGATGAATCTTCCGCTGCGTTTACGAATCGAGGATGGATCTTCCGCTACGTGTACGGATCGAGGGTGGATGTGTGAGTACACACACACACACACACACCAGGAACAACAAAAGAACACTTAAAGAAAAGTCCACACTCGGTTGAACCGTGGTTTCACGATTCATGAATTTTAAGGTTTGCCAAAAACCCTAAATCCAGATTTGGCCGGGTGGACCCTTGAGACCAGGCTTTCGCGCAGGCCGCGAGCAGGGGGCTGGTTCTGAGCGCTGGCGTGGTGGTGAAGAGATGACTCGGGGAGCTCTGGCGGGTAGAGGTGGTCTGGCGTCAGAGACACGTCAGCAGTGCGCAGGCATTGCAGTTGCAGAGGCACTCAGGTGGCTTGTGAGGCGTAGGGGGTCCCCTTCTCCGCTAGTAAGTTCTGGAAAATCCTGATGAGAGTCCCGAAGTGTGTGCCGAATCCCGTGATCCCCGGCGTGGGTACATAGTGCAGCCAATCGACTGTGCCAAGCTTATGGCTTGGAGATTGATTATCTAAGAGACCGCCCCAGGGATGCACACACCTCCGAGCAGGGCCTCCGAGCAAGTGTGGCCAACCAAGCAGCCTTAGCCTATCATCTAAGCGCCCAGCATATCCTATCAGAGGCAGATGACCTCTTGGCGTCAAAATCGGAGCATGTGGGATTTGGACACAAGAGCAGGGGTGTGGTCGCGGCCAGGCTCCAGTGGACGGACTCGCAGAGGGAGCGGTTACTCGCGGCTTGGCCGGATTGTTGGCCCAAGACTAGGCATGGAATCGCATGGGGAACGTGGGTGGCAACGCAGCTTGTGGGCGCATGCTGTCTGCTGGACGTGGCAGTGGGTGCCACCTGGTGCATATGTTGCTGAGACGTAGGGAGGGCACGGCGAGACTCGGCGGGGATGGCCTTCCTTCACGTGTCTCGTGCGGGCCGGGCAGGAGCTCCAGCTCTACTCTCGCATGCATAAGGGAGGTTTGAAGAGCGGGAGCTCTGGCCCGCGCCTCTTGGTCGCAACGTAGCAGGCTGTCTTCCCTTTGTTACGAGGGGAGGCTGGGAGTGGCGGCAGTGTTTGTTCTTTAGCTTCGGGCATTTCGACAGGGCTTCTTTAACTTTGGTATGGAAGGAGGACGGAAATACTCTTAATGGGGGTGGGGGGGAGGTGTGTACCTCAGGACGTAGAAAAGTTTCTGGAGGAATACCACAGCGGCTGCATCTATGTGAGCCAAGGGTGGTGGGTCTATGAGCTGTGTCACCGGAAACATGTGAAGCAGGTGCGGGCCTCACTGCCGCGTCTGCGAGGTGCACAAGCGGGACCCGGAAAGTGACGAGCTGAGATTGTGTGGTTGTGCTGAAATGATGTTTGGCGGCAACTGCCTCGCGGTAACGCACCGCGCGTGTGTAGCAGAACGTTGTTGGGCGATGATCGGTCACATCGTATCATCTTTCCATGCTGCTTTGCATCTGGGTTGGGAATATGTATGAGTTGGTGCTATCTTATCACGGCCCCGCCCTGCTCCTGATTTGCTTCTCACATACACTGGGATGATGGTGGGCTGGCTTTTGTCGGCTGATCTCATGCCATTCAGTGTGTAGCAGAACGGTCCGCTGTGCACTGCGGCATGCAGCCATCTTCAAGCGGGGGGGGAGGGGCACGCGGAAGTCAGCCAAAACGCCATCCGG
Source organism: Cymbomonas tetramitiformis (assembly GCA_001247695.2). Lineage (NCBI taxonomy): Eukaryota > Viridiplantae > Chlorophyta > Pyramimonadophyceae > Pyramimonadales > Pyramimonadaceae > Cymbomonas > Cymbomonas tetramitiformis. The sequence goes on along the minus strand of LGRX02033179.1, from coordinate 10,631 downwards.
GTCCAGCATGAGCATCTGCTAGTCTTGTCGTTCATGCGCGAGGCGAGGCGGTTGGGGCCAATGCGCAGTTCCACGTGGAGAAGCATGAGACGGTGTCCGGGATTTTACTTGGAAGCTTCGATGATCTCGCTACCTCCAACGTCCTGCCCGTCCGCACACCGCTGCTGGAGGTAGCTTGCCTGTCAACCCTCGCCTGCTCCAGTGGTTGCTCCGGACGTTGCGTTGGATAGTGCAGAGTGGCCATGCCGCCGCATGCGGGGAAATTGGAATGGCAAGCGAGATAAAGGCGCGCATTCGAGAGGCGCTGTGGTCATAGTGTCGGACGCTACGTGTCATCAGAGCCCCCCACAGGCAGAAAGCAAGGGGTGTCATCAGAGCCCCGCATCGGCGGAAAGCAAGGGGTGTCATCAGAGCCCCCACAGGCAGAAAGCAAGGGGTGTCATCAGAGCCCGACCGGTTAAGGTGTCATCAGAGCCCCCACCGGCGGAAAGCAAGGGGTGTCATCAGAGCCGCACCGGCGGAAAGCAAGGTGTCATCAGAGCCCCCACCGGCGGAAAGCAAGGGGTGCCATCAGAGCCCCCACCGGCGAAAAGCAAGCAGTCATCAGAGCCCCCCACCGACGGAAAGCAGCAAGGGGTGCCATCAGAGCCCCCACCGGCGAAAAGCAAGGGGTGTCGAGGTGTTGATCTCTAGTGCTTCCGAGGGGGAGGTTGGCTTAAAGGGAGAGCGGAAGGGGATGCGGATGGGGCAGGCACAAGAGTTGCTGCCAGGGATGCGCCAACGTCTCCCCCATCACACTCATGTGTTCACGCAGGCACGTGCACACATTTGAATCACTTCCCACACCCGTCTCTTCACTCAAGCACGTGCAACCCTCAAGTCGCATTCCCACATGGTCTCTTCACATAGGCAGCATGCTATAGGTGTCATCCTAGGCCGGTCACGGCCGTCATGCAATGACTCATGATGGGCGGTGCCCTGTGTGGAACATGGCTCTTTAAGTTTTTAAACGTGGGTTAGTGGTCACGGGCGGGCTTCAGGGTGATGCTTGTGAAGTGGAGACCGAGGTGTGTTCACAAAGCAATCGATCCCGAATTACCCAGCGGCATTGTCGACCTGCGCGGCACAATATTTAACTCTGCATTCTGAAATATGCTTTTCTTTTTGTTGAGGCATATGAAGCTGTGCTAGCTGTTCCTTTGCCGTGCATCGGAGTCATTGGCCGTCTACAGAGTTGTCCTATGAGCTCCGTGATCCATCTAAACGTGGGCTCGCGGCTGCTCCAGGTGTATGTATCTCTGTGAGAGGGCGATACTATTTGTTGTACATGAGAAAATGGATGATGTGGATGCGTTTGGTGAGACGAGAATGCTGATGCCTGCCTAGGGCTGCGTAGTTTGGTCAAAGCCACTGCCTTCTTTCACAGGCTGCCAAAAGTTTCTGGCGAGATAGTCCAACCAGAGTAGGCTTAGGCCCCTTCTTTGGAATACTCTCGAAACAGCTCCAAACTCCGTCCCCTGACATGACGAGAGTCATCTCGAAACAGCTCCTGACTCCGTCCCCTGACATGACGAAAGTCATCTCGAAACAGCTCCTGACTCCGTCCCCCTTTAGCATCATCAAGAGAGTCGTCGCATTACCTTCATCGTGTACATTGAGATGGTGAATATTACTAATGAGGGACAGAAGCTAGGTTTCCGCATCCACCTCTAACGACGAGGCGCAAACTCCGGCCATAGGCCCGCAAGCTCTTGCGCCATCATTTTAACCACCATGGGTCTTGGCTGCGGTGCAGCAACTCGACACCGTTATCGCGGAGTAAAAGTTCAAGTGACAACGGTGTTGAGTTGCTGCACCGCAGCCAAGACCCATGGTGGTTAAAATGATGGCGCAAGAGCTTGCGGGCCTATGGCCGGAGTTTGCGCCTCGTCGTTAGAGGTGGATGCGGAAACCTAGCTTCTGTCCCTCATTAGTAATATTCACCGTCTCAATGTACACGATGAAGGTAATGCGACGACTCTCTTGATGATGCTAAAGGGGGACAGAGTCAGGAGCTGTTTCGAGATGACTTTCGTCATGTCAGGGGACGGAGTCAGGAGCTGTTTTGAGATTATTTCGAAAGAAGGGACCTACGCTTACTCTTGCTGGACTCTCTCTGGGACTCGCCAGAAGCTTTGGTGGCCTGTGAAAGAAGGCCGTGGCTATGACCAAGCTACGCAGCCCTAGACAGGCATCAGCATTCTCGTCTCACCATCCATAGCTAACACGGTCAATTGCTATATATATATATATGTATGTTGAGATTTGAATATTTGCCCATACGGCTTTGTTGCCGCATTGGTGGTCAGACAATCATGCTTGGAGTGTCATCTCGTGTGTAGTGTGGCGTGTGCGTCACGGTTCTGCCTTCTGCCAGGTGTTGCCGGCGGGAGAGTTCCTTGGCTAGCATGCCTGGCTCCCAGTTCGGCTTTAGGATCTGAGGATGCCACAGAGCACACGGGTGAAGGGGGTGGGGGGCTTACCTGCCTAAATTTTCCGAGTTTGGACCACCCCTCATGCATGTTTCATGGCATGAGTGCCATGGTGGCAGTAGTGGCATGGTCATGGAGGCAAGGTGCGCCTCCTGCGGGGAGCTCCAGCTGGCTCTGCCTCTCTGGAGTAAGTTGGTGGGCACAAGAGGGATGGCGAAGAAAACTGATGATTGGGGTGGGAGTGGGGAATATTTGATGGATAGGATGGTGAAAAGAAGAAAATCTTGCGCCGCGTGCAGGTGTGTGGAGCATGCCCCCTCTCGAGCCTCTCCCTCTGCCACGACACTATGTGTGTGACCCTGGGTGAATTCCTGGAATTATGCCTAAATGCTTCAGGGGTTTCGCATGGTGTTGCCTCGACGCGGAGCGCATTTGTGCATTTGAAGTCTTTTGCAAACTCAGGGAGCTGTTTGTTGGGACTGTTGTGTCATATCAGGTCAAATTTGCGTGTTCAACAGATGGCCATACCCATCTCCTGGTGAGTTAATTTTCCCTTACATGTCACGGTGGGCATCCCCATTGCAGATGACGTGTGTGTGCCGCGACACGCAGATCCGAGTGGCGCGTGTGGAAATGACTGCCGCCCTAATCCCCGCTCCTCGGCTCTGTTGCGTGCGCAGGTGATCGAGCCAGCAACATGCCGATACACCATAGTGCTCTACTTGCCCATCATGTGCAGGCATCCGAAGTACGGTGTGAAACCATCGAGCTGAGTTTCATTGTGAAATCCACCTTGATGAGCTGCACACCGCACATTGGTCCTTGCAGAGAGAACGCCATGATGACAACAGATGTGCGTATTCAGAAATGACATCTGCGACAGGTTGTTTCACCTATTTGCTACAGCACTGCAGTATGCCATCTTTGGTATGAAGCACTGGAATGCGCATCATAATATACGGATATGATCCACAGATGTTCAGTGAAGGTGGTGGCAGGATGACTGTCATACTGTACATGTGTCTACAAGCCAGGTTTTCTCTGCAAGAGGGCTTACCTCTAATGGCGTGTTCGATCGTAACATTTGCTCCATTATGACACTTGATAACGGATGTCCCCGTTGACCCAATGGTTATTCTTCTGCCCATTTTCGTAGCAGGCGCCTTGATATTATCAAATGCACATAGAAATACACGGAAGTGTCATTGGTAAATTATACAACAATCATGCTACATAGTGATTATTGATCTTTAATGTTCATTGATCTTGACAATAGACAATTGATTGACAATAGCACAAGGCAAACGTTGCCAGGATCGATACACTGTAATGCTGCCAAAGCGATTGATCCTATGTTAGCACAGAATGTCCTTCAAATCTGATACCAGAGTGCACTGATTTTCTCTGAAAATGCAATATACTTCAACATATAAACGGCTACCTGAATTGCATATATCCAACATGTAAATAGGGATATATACAAATGTAACTACAGCTGGTGATGCGGTGTCCCTCATAAGCATGAATGATGAATCAGACGGCGGCGGCATCGTCATCAAGAAGATTCATTGTGAAGAGGCGGGCGGACTCGGCGATAAATTCACAGCCGTACATCAGACAAATGGAATCTCGAGAAAAATGCGATGCAGTATGGATGGATGGATGGATGGATGGATGAACAAATGCTTGTCAGCGCACACGCGAGTGCAAAGTACAACGTGCGCAACCGCCCATCAGCTGCTGCGTGTCTGGGTTATGGAGTAAGCGTCCGCTGGCCTGTCCCCCAGGTGACTTCCTATTTGGTGATTGCATATTATTGGTCCATGAGTGCAATCTAATGGATGGATGATGGAAGATGCAGAAAAGCGATTCGCGCCGACATTCCTCCTGATGGCTTCACAATCGATGGATGAATGGACCTGTTGGTCGATGAATGTAAATTGGTGGATGGACAACGTTGGTCAATGAACGTAACGGATAATGGATGGGCAGTGGAGGATGCACACAATCAATGACCAGACATGAGCTCACTTGTACCTGATACCTCGGGCATGGACTCACTCACCTTTGCCTGCATGTGAAGGGCTTGCGTGGGGACAGCAGTTGCGTGGGTCGCAGTCTTACAGATGAGAATGGGGAAGATTGGAAGAGAGAAGTTGGGGCACTCAGGAGCAGGGCTGGCCGTGAGTCACCTCGCCGTCATCCCAACATGAGATCATTTCGTAACGTTCGATTGTAATCTCAATCGACGCTATGCCATATGGAATATTTAAGTCTAACAGTAGAGACACCATCGCGCGATCGATTTCGATTTAGACGGTGCCACCACCGTAGCAACCGTGCCATCGCGGAATGTTTTCACTTGCAACACAATTTCCGAAATTCCAAATTTCTTGAGGGCTGAAAAAGTGCGACTGAGTGTTTCGTCACTATTTGACTCATTTGGCAAGGGCATTCAGCGGGCATGAAATATATACTTTCATGCCCGTGGGATGCAGAAGTCAGTTTGGACCTCTGAGTAAAAAACTGCTCAGAATATTTCAAAATTTTATCATTTTGGCCCATTATTATTTTGGTCATCTCATCAGTCGCACCCGCCCGCACACGGTTGTCAACCATTGGGGGTGACATTAGCTTCATTCCTAGCCAGGTTTTGCACCGGTAGGCTCACGCAGTCAGATAGTGACGCCTTGCCATCATGCATAGGTGCCTCGCCGCCACGAGGCCTCCCTTGGCGCGGTGCCAAACTTTCTTTTCCATTTGAGCGGGATCACGCTTGTAAAATTAGAGAACGTTGCAGACGTGACCCAGCAAGGTTATTTGAGCGTTTACAGTACACGCTGAAGTAATGATATTGTTGTTTGTACGCATCCCGCTCACACTGCGGAATTTCGAAGTTCCTCGAGTCATCTTCGAATGGCGTTGACACTTCCCCCATTGGAAGAGCGACACCCCGGATGCGCAGTACCAACCCCTCCGCATGATACATATATATATATAATGTGTTTGGTTGCACGAATGCGAAATTGCAGGTTTTTTAGGTTACTTCGCAGACAAGCTGGGCTGCAACCTGCAAGCGAAACCCGCTGAGAACCTGGTTTCATGAGCCTTAACACTTTAAGGGCGAATTGCCATACTGCTCATACTGATCCAGTTTCCAGTAGGAGGGCTTGTACGTTTTATGTTATATCTTGCGTTCTATTTATCCATTTGGCGTTATTCTTTGCGGATATGATATACCACACTCTCAAGTGTCCATCGCACCTCACGTCTCACATCCGGAGCGATACAATTCGATTGCTTTGTGGTACAGCGCTGCGCACGGCTACACTCCCGCCAATGCGACCCACGACCATGCAGCCTCGATCCCAAGCGTCACCATGGGTGACACATATCATCACACTATCCACACAAATAAAATGAGCCACGAGATGTATCCGTTTGGGCACCAATACACCGAGCCATGAGTCATACTTTGACATTATTCGGTCGCTCTGTGGTACAACGCTGCGCACTGCTGCCAGGGGAGAAGTCCTGTCGCGCGCGATTGACCAGGCCCTGGCCGAGAGACCTACTCTCTGGTGAAAATGGATGGTTGGGGCCGATGTGGGGCCGATATTTTTTTCTGGGTCGGGCCGAGACTCATAACTACATAACACCTCGGATACGTACGTTTTTGGACGATTTTCAGTATTCCACCATACTTAAGCGAAAAATCCGCGCCTGCGGCGGGGATTTTGGATGGTTGGCCGAGCTGGCCGAAACGGGGCCTACGGGATTTCCAAAAGTGGGGCCGAGAGGCTCCAGGGGTGGACTTCTGCCATGACTGCTGCACTCCCGCCAAATTACCCACGACCATGCGGCCTCGGCCGTAATCACGATCAAGACGAGTGACAAATATCATCGCATTATCCACGCACATAAAATGAGCCACGATAATTATGCATTGTTTTGCCACTAATACACCGAGGAGCCATGGGTCATGATAGGAATTGTCGCTGAACAGCTGCTGGGGTCATTTTCGGCGTGTGCCACGAGCATACCACCACTATTGGTTTCGTGCGAGCTATGCCCAAGGATGGAATGTGAGGTATACTTATAAGTCAGAATTTACTACATTTGAAGACCTTTGGAGTATTCTGCACTAAACACACTAGTATCATCTACCAGCAGGGCACCCCTGCACTTTTCACTAACTTCTTTTGCTCGGTGTATTGAGGTTGTTGGCCTTTGCTGGACTAGAGGACCTTGCTCAAGTCACAAATATATTATTGAGGCCGCATTTCGTGGAACTTGTTAGTGCTCGGCTTGGAATCAAACCCAACGATCTGGCTAACGGGGTGTCTGTGGCGCGGCGATTTTGTTTCACCTAGCACTGCACACCTAGCACTGCACGGCAAACGAACAACCATGGGCGTTAGGGGTTGCAGCCTCAATTGCATGCCCCCCTGAACTCAGGTGCAATTCCTGACAGCCCCGTCACGTGGGCGCACAACTTCGTCGGAGCACAACACATCTTGGGTAGGTCTCAGAGGCACCAGACTGACTGGTTCGCCACCGGTCAGCTCAGGTTGAATCTCTAACCGCCTCGAGGTGGGCGCACACTCGGCTGGGAAATGCCCAACCGAGTGTACGTCTTAAGCCATGATGTGTGCAAAGCACCACATCGCATCAGCATACTCATAAGCATACACTATGTGTTCGTTGCAGCATCTCGCACAACACATCTCAGGTATTCACATATGCGGCAGTCTGACCGGTTTACAGCCACCGGACAGCTCAGGTTGAACTCCTGACCGCGTCCAGGTTGGCACACACTCGGCTCGGACTGCCCAGCCGGATATGCGCCGAAGCCATCATACACAACGCACCACACAACATACGCATATAGAGATGCGATACCTGTAGAGTACGAGGGACTATGGTATCTGCAGTCACCAAGTCTAGGGGTGATTCTGTGGTGATGCGCGCCTGACTGTACTGAGTACAAGGTGGATAACTGCAAATCATGTTAGCTTGAAGAGCGAAAACTGAAATCCGAATTCTGGAATTAGGAGCGAGGCTAGGACAGCGCTCACCAGCAGCTCGCACGCACTTTCACGCATAGCTGGCAGTTTGTTTCTAAATGGTATATCATTGTATACTCTATCCACCTATATTGTCTGCTAAGTCAATCTACAACGTTCAAATGATCTCGCTACCAGAGCCGCACAGCGCTTACGACCACATTTTCAGACTCGCTACCTCCGTATTTGCCAAATTGTATAACAGTTGCAACGACAAGGCTACTGTTTTTTGCGAGGCTTCGCGATACGCATAATCAACAAAATTATTGCGCACAAGTCCCCCCTCCCCATAGACTTCGATTTTGGTTCCGTCGCGGAGGGGAGGAGGGCATGTGTTGATGCATTTGCTCATAAATCCGAGGAATGTCCTAGATGGTTGCAGTATCATACAGGTTGTCCCGCTAAAACTAGTGCATCCGAAATCGGGCCATATCCCATCATGGCGTTAAGCCATCAGAAATTTCTCCGATATGCTGAATGCGCATCTCGAGTAGATTTATAGACATGAAATAGTTCCCGACAGGGAACCGACTTTGGGAGCGACGGGCGAGGGGTAGAAATTATTTCCCCAAAAAACCCCCCCCCCGACACCATACATATAACGGACAGCCCCCTCTGCCACCCTTATTTTTTGTCGGATTGTCGGCGCGCCCGATTTGGGTGCCACTATTGACTGGCGGGATGCACCTTGCTTATGTCCGAGTTATTGGATGCTCCCCGAATCAATTAGAAAATGCTGTAGTTTTGCGGTACACGTAGTGACGTGTGCGTGGGGGTGACATTTTGACAAAATAGTGTGTAGGCTAGACAACGCGCTTCTAGGCATATTTCAGGGTTGCGTGTGCAAGGTTTTTCGGACTTGTCAACATGCATATAAGAACTTATCGACGAAGTCGTATGTGCAGAATCGCGCTGACTTCGGAGGGTTTGTATGGGATCAGACCCTCCCCGCCAAACAACTTTGAGTCGTGGAATTCGTAGTACGTATAACACGACGCCTGTGGGAAACATGTACAAGTTGCAAGCTTCCGTGCGGTGATGCACGCGTGTGGTGAGGCTTGATTCGAATTGTGGTGGGGCAGTTATACATATGTGCGGGCTCTGCACCCTTCCACCAAGTGCCATTGGCATCACACCCTGCAACTTGATGCAATGCTACAGTGACTCTCGTACACCAAAAACGTGTACTAGTTTTAACGGGCCAAGCTGTATACACCCCCCACAAGTACCATACGGCGCACACGCTCATATGATTTATAACAGATATCCAAATTGCTAAGCTAGCTGTAATATACATGGTATCGATATGTTCTGCACTCCTGTCTTTAATTGACACCGAAAGCGGGAGGGTCAGATATAATTTCAAGAGTGTTTTTTACGGAGCAGGCTGACCTATCAGGGCAGCTGAGGCACTCAATCGAGAGTCTTTAACATGTCATAGATGCGATGGCATATTTTTTTTACGGTTGGAATGACGTGGGAACGTCCCTGCCAACCGTCTTGGTGGCACAAATGGGGACCTACGTGAAAACTGTAAGGCCCCAGTTGGTACCGCTGCCAAAACCAGGTGCCACCACATGCCGTGCGAATTGGCTCTTAACGACTGAGTTCTGGTGTCATCCGACAGCAGATAGCAAGGTCGGGCGGCGGATAAGCTTTCGGCATTTTGCTTTACCAGAAGCGATAAGGAAACCTGAAAGCATCGCACCCAACCAATGGCAATAATCGAAGATGCAAAAGGATTTGACAGTGAATGTGCAGATCATGGCAGCTCCCTCTCTCTCTCTCTTCTACGACGACAATTAATGCAGCATGGCACCTGGGACCCTCTATTTACTCCAATTCCCTGAGATGTTCACAGAAACACTCAAAAATTGCCATTGAGCGAGACTACATCTTTGCCAGAGGAGGAATAATAATAAAAACATGAGCAACTGGTTATTGGAAATAATCCAAACATAGGTGCAGGATGAGGATCACGATGGATGCATATGTAATCAAGCTGTGGACAAACGGAGGCGCGAATATATAGCAAGCCGCGTCTCACTGACTGCCATGCGATATGGGTGAATATGCCCATTGACTGTTGTGAGGGCAAGACCCAGAATCCAGGTTACCTGTGGGCTGCCTGGTGGAACTGCTTAACAGACGATGCAGCACAGTGGATTGGACAGCTGCCTGGGCGCACAGTATTGGCCAACCGGCACATGCTGGTCTCCAGCCCCAGAAGCCTCACGCGTTCAAATTTCGGCCACAGGGCTGCATTGTAGGGGGTGTTCTGCACATGCACGCCCATCCACACATCCCGAGCTCCTTCTCAACCCCCAATGCCTGCTTAGAGATGGGCGCGAACAGTAAACCAGCCTCATAGACACACAGGGTAACCTGCATCGTACCCGGCCCAAGCACTCATATGCGCTCTTACTCCACAAATGCTCGTTACTCACCCCGTGCCCGCGTGCTCGCACCTCCAACGAAACTCATTGTCGGCTGCCCCTAGGGTGCATGTGGCAGGGAGGGACACGCACCCGCCACTCGTGGTACTCGGCGTATTTGGCAGGGTCCTGCACCTGCCGCAACAGCAACGCCCATGGGTCAGCCTCCATTGGCATATGTGCGGATATGGGTTGGGCTGGTTGCCCCCACAGGAGAGAGACTGCACAGGGAGTATGAAGGAAGGCGCACCATCTCCCACATGAACTTGGCCATCGCCTTCGGAGATTCAAAGTCGTCGAGCTTGAGCACACATTTCTGATTGTGGTGCCCGATGCAACCCCCCCGGCTGCCCAGTGTGAGCACACATCACTGGCGAGGCCTCCCCTCTGACTTGTGTCGGGCGATACAATACAGGGAGTGCGTCATCCACACATTCCTCCTTCGGCAACCTCATGGCGGGCCTCAGCTCCCCTAAGCCAGAGAGGACCGTCCGATTTCCCGATCTGTCTGGCTCTGTTTTCCATTACCCGCATGCCTCCCTCGAGCCTCCAAAGGGCGACACGTCAACAGTCCTCAGTGAGCTGCCGGCGGACGAACCTTGCAAGGCAGATAGTCGTCAATCTTCTCCCCGCCCATGTACAACGCCACCGCCCCTCCC
>LGRX02033178.1:0-59772 GCA_001247695.2 Cymbomonas tetramitiformis | reverse complement strand
CTACAGATATGAAGAAGAAAAAAACTTTATATGTGTATAGCAAAACTCACAGATTTATCTGTGAGCTGAAGACGGTCGCGGAAGCTTCCTTTTCTGGGGTCACTTCCTCCACCGGCTCGTCAAGTGGAGCACCGTCTTCGACGGTCGTATACCCAAAATTGTTCAAAAGTGGCTCGTGTCCTGCACCCATTTTCTAGATCTTACACAAGATAAATACCCTCGTTCGTATTACAGGCCAAAACCAACCGGATCTCGAACAATTCGTTCAAGCGCACGCAATTCTGAGCCAAACAGTGTGCGCGGCGCAGGGCAGTTTATGCAAAACTCGTGATCGCATGGGATGAAATCTCTGCAAAATATTTCCAGAGGCGCCGCTTTAACCGCAGGGAGAAATATGTGTGGACAGAGCTGTTTTTCAGAGTGAAAAAGTGTTAGACTGTTAGTGTACAGAGAATTTTATGTGAGAGTGTGTTGCTGTGCAGGTGTCGCTTTCGTGTGGCTTTCAAGCGCAGCGAACCGTAGGGTTGTCGTAAATCTGACGGGACACGGGATGACGGGAGGCCTATCCATAAATATGACATTCGAATGTCAGTCATGTCATATGTCGTACTCCTCCGCTGCGCTGTCGAACTCGATGTCGTGAGCAAATAATGTGACCAATAAATCAAAATGATCCAATCGGAATGATCCAAATGTGAGCAAACGTCGTTTGAAACGGCAAATGACGAGCGGATGCCTTTCAGTTTCACTTTCGTTTGGGTTTGCACTCCCATCCTATCCCATGCCACTCGTTTCATGTTTCAACGCCCGAATTTCGCTGCTCCAGAATCTGTGGACCTCTGCTCTCTGAAAGTGCAAGTTAGAAATAATTGCGATAACAGCCTTCCACATCCATTGCCCCTTACGTCAGAAAATCTCCGCTTGCATATATTCGATGGTCAAGACGCCTACTTAACGGCCAACTGTCCACAAAACTCGCAATTTGGGCTGGGCATTCTTATTGATGCGGAGCTGACAGCGACATGAGCAACCGTGCGCGTGGGCGTCAAAATTCCTATGATCGTGAGCTTTAGAGATTGGGAAGTGAATATCAATATGCTCGCAAGAGGTCGTGGGCTTATAAGTGCGGCCTGTACGAAGCCAAATTTAGAAGCATTGGGCGTGTTTACCAATCCTTTTAAAACTAATTTGGGGACTTCGACCTCGGCTCAAGTCGAAGAAGACATTGAGAACATGGAAGGAAGGCGATTCGCTTGCACACAGTGCGGAAAGTGCTGCACCGGCAGTGGAGAAGTTCACGTGAATAATTCTGAGATCGCGCAAATGGCGCGCTTCCTGCGAATTTCTGAGAAAACTTTCGTAAGTAACTTCATGCGCTTTTCCGGCGCCACCTGTTTTGTGGCCAATGGCTGCAATGCACTATCCGTTTGTTCTTATACACCATACTCCATGTTGAACGTCGAGTGCAGTCCACGTTAGCTCACTGGCAAAGTAGTGATGCTGTTCGTGATATCGTGGCATATGGCAGGTGAAGAAGTTCTGCAAGGCCTTTTCGCCAAAAGAGGGCTGGCAACGCCTGAAGAGTCTGCGTAACCCTACCAATGACTGCGTCTTCTTAGAGAACAAAATGTGCATCTTGCACAGCGTTCGCCCGCTGCAGTGCAAAACATACCCTTGGTGGCCCTCCTTGCAGAAGGAAGATGATTGGATCCTTGAAAGCAAGACCATGTGTGAAGGCATTGCCAATGCTGATGCACCAAATGTGGACGCAGCAGATGCCGCGCATCAGTTGCAACTCTATCGCAAATATTTGAAAGAGAGGGAAGCGGCGCCACTAAGACGGAAAAGGCACACAAAATAAGGCTGGAAAGTGAGCCCACGTACCTACGCAGAGCATATCTGAAGTTTTCTTGCAACTGCAGATAACGCAAAAGAAGGCGCGCTTGTTTTCCTGCGTAGCCAAAAAATCAATGTTATCACTCACCCTTGTTATCTTCACTCTACTTCATCCACTTTTCTCTTACCGCTCATATTTATTGTGCACCCTTGTGTCGACGAATATTCTGTTTCGACGTTTTCCCCGGGAAAAACATATTTCCGATCGGTAAAACAGATGCTCGCTGTGCGCGACCAGGCGTGCACAAAGCATGATTCGATGGTTTGTGTTTCTTTAGTGGTCATTTCGGGGTTGTACAGTTGCCAAATTGCCTCTTGCCGAACAGTCGCTGAATGTTTAAGATAGTCGTATGTGTATAAAGCATCTTAAGTAATTATATTAATTATCACTTACACCGCCGTGCATTTTCTCAATTTCTAAGCCTTAATTAAAATCTGTAATACTAAACTAATGTCAAATCAACTGCTGTCGTGGCGGAGCACCCACATGGAGCAAACCCCAAAATATATATGTTGTCATGTGTATGCAATATATAACAAATATAGCTTTCCCCATGGCGGTCTACAGGTATTCGGAAGTTCGGTGAACTACAAACGTTAGAGATTGCAATCTTAGGAAGAACTCTAAACGTTAGGAGATTGCATTCGCTCATTTGATGTTCGATGTTTTCATAATCGTAAATTTCGGTGACTTGTCACTGATCAAAAATCGAAATCTGTTGTCTCGAGGCGGTCCCCGCGTACTCCCATCTCCCATTATTCAGCATTTCAATCAGACCAGTGGACTGTTATCCTTGCTTGCCTCCTGCTGACCCAGTGCTCTGCTACAAACGGCCTTCAAACTCTTCCTCATCCTCATTCAGTACACCATATTGGAAGCCATCCTCAGCAAAGGAAGGCATGCCCATCCGGTTTGGCATGTCATATTCGAACACGCGTTTCAAAAAGTCGGTGGCATATTCCCACCAAGCATTCGCCATCTGCATACGACTATTACTACTAGGCACCCGAACTTGCGCCTCGGATGTGTCGTCCTGGCTTAGAGTTCCGTATTGGGCGCCGCCATGGAAGAAATTGAGGCCTGCACTCGCACTGTTCTGATCTTGGCTCCCACTGCCTCTGTGCACCAATGCCACACCCAGTGCCCCATGCGCCATGCATGATGAGAGTGGGGCATCGGACAGGTCACCAGAAACGGCTTTGAACCCACACTAGAGCATGGATGCTATAACCATTCAAAACTGTTTTGTGAGTATTTATTCATCTCACAACAAGGCGATGGGAAGTAATTGGCGCTCGTGCAAACGTCTCAATCAGCATGCGTAAGCAAAGCGCACCTTGTCTCATCCCGGGCTTGCAATGCTGCCTCCCGGCGCAGCACCCGGGCGAGCACCGGAATACTTTGGCGAGGCCTGTTCTCATTTGCCTTAGTGATCGAAATATATACTCCGCCTGAACGCAATAGTTCACCCGCATGCCCTCAAACCCATGATCTTCGGCACAAACACTTGATGTCCACTCAGGGCCCTGCAGCCATCTCAGAGGCAGTCCTGTCCACTCAGGGCCCTGCAGCCATCTCAGCGGCAATCCTGTCAGATCAGGGCCCTGCAACCATCTCAGAGGCAGTCCTGTCCAATCAGGGCCCTGCAGCCATCTCGGAGGCAGTCCTGTCCAATCAGGGCTCGGCAGGTATCTCAGAGGCAGTCCTGTCCAATCAGGGCCCCAGCCATCTTAGAGGCAGTCCTATGAAATCAGGGCCCTGCAGCAATCTCAGAGGCAGTCCTGTCCAATCAGGGCTCGGCAGCCATCTGGGAAGCAGTCCTGTCAAATCAGGGCTTGGCAGGCATCTCAGAGGTAGTCCTGTCCAATCAGGGCTCGGCAGGCATCTCAGAGGCAAGCCCTATGAGGGCTCTGCGGGCATCCTTAATTGACCTGGGCAGCAGCCCGACCAATAGAAGCTGCGGGTAAAGGCACCATGCACACACCGGAGGGCCTCCTTACTGAGCCCAGGCAGCAGCCCGACCAATAGCAGCGGCGGGCAGAGGCGCAGCGCACACACCGAAGGGCTTCCTTACTGAGCCCAGGCTGCAGCCCGACCAATAGCAGCAACGGGAAAAGGCGCAGCGCACACCGGAGGGCCTCCTTACTGAGCCCAGGCTGCAGCCCGACCAATAACAGAGGCGGGCAGTGATGCCACACACACCGGGAGGCCTCTTACTGAGCCCGGGCAGCAGCCCGACCAATAGAGCGGCGGCAGTGGCGCCACGCACCCGGAGGCCAACCTTACTGAGCCAGGCTGCAGCCCGACCAATTACAGCGGCGGGCAGTGGCGCCAACGCACACACCGGGAGGGCCTTACTGAGCCCAGGCTGCAGCCCGGCCAATTACAGCCGCGGGCGAAGGCGCCACACTGAACGGCATGAGATCGGCCAACAAAAGCCAGCCCACCATCATCCCAGTGGATGTGAGAAGCAAATCAAGAGCAGGGCGGGGCCGTGACAAGATACCACAAACGCATACATATTCCCAACCCAAATGCAAAGCAGCATGGAAAGATGATACGATGTGACCGATCGTCGCCAAACAACTGTTGGTCTCTGGGTTACGGAGTAAGCGGACCCTGCTGGCATGCCCCCCAGTGGCTCCCGGTCGATGGATGGGACCTGTTGGTCCATGGTTATGTCATGAATGCAGTCACACCACACAGCATGGACACCCCATGTCAAAAAAAGAAAACATGCGGGCACCTAAGTGCTCCCCACAAAATTCAAGGGAAAACACAGAAGGTGTACTTCACCACCTTCTGCCTCTCCTCGCAGCACGACAGACGAATCTACCGAGCTCTCCAAGAGGCAGTGCCCGCCAGAATGGCACCACAGGGATAACCGCCTCCCAAAACCCACTTCCACCCGGCGGCCGTCCCCGTTCACAGCGATCCGCCAGTACTTCATATCAAGGTCAAAGAACACAAGTCCCCCGGCATGTGTAATAACCATGAGCACTGTACACGGAGAGGGAGCTAGCGTCAGACGAATCCAAGACACTCCCAAAAAGCGAGCCGTAGACGAATCCCCGACGCACTCAAAGAGGCAGTACCCGTCAGAAGGGTACCACAGGGACAGCCACATCCCATCATCCAAATCATTCCAGTGGCCGTCCCCGTTAACAACGAGATGCCAGTACCCCATAAAGTGGGTGTCGATCGACAGTCCCCCAGCAGGTGAAAAAGCCTCAAGGCACTGGACATAAATAGAGCCAGCCGCAAATGAATCCCCGACGCCCTCAAAGAGGCAGTACCCGCCAGAAGGGTACCACAGGGACAGCCACATTCCATAATACAAACCATTCCAGTAGCCGTCCCTGTTAACAACGAGATGCCTGTACCCCAAAAAGTGGGTGTCGTGCGAAGGCGCCCCCCGCACACCGAAAAGCTTCCTTACTGAGCCCAGGCAGCAGCCCGACCAAAAGCAGCGGCGGGCAGAGGCGCCACGCACACCGAAGTGCCTCCTTACTAAGCCCAGGCAGCAGCCCGACTAATTACAGAGGCGGCCAGAAGTGCAGCGCACACCGGAGTGCCTCCTTACTGAGCCCAGGCAGCAGCCCGACCAATAAAAGCGGCGGGCAGAAGCACCACGCACACACCGAAGGCCTCCTTACTGAGCCCAGGCAGCAGCCCGACCAATAGCAGCGGCGGGCAGAGGCGCCACGCACACCGAAGTGCCTCCTTACTGAGCCCAGGCAGCAGCCCGACTAATTACAGAGGCGGCCAGAGGTGCAGCGCACACCGGCGTGCCTCCTTACTGAGCCCAGGCAGCAGCCCGACCAATAAAAGCGGCGGGCAGAAGCACCACGCACACACCGGAGGGCCTCCTTACTGAGCCCGGACAGCAGCCCGACCAATAGCAGCAGCGGGCAAAGGCGCCACGCACACACCGGAGTGCCTCGATACTGAGCCTGGGCAGCAGCCCGACCAACAGAAGCTGCGGGCAGATGCGCCACGCACACACCGGATGGCCTCCATACTGAGCCCAGGCTGCAGCCCGAACGAATAGCACTGCGGGAAAGGCGCCACGCACACCGGAGGGCCTGCGTACTGAGCCCGGGCTGCGGCCGGACCAATTACAGCTGCGGGCAGAGGCGCCACGCACACACCGGAGGGCCTCCTTACTGAGCCCGGGCTGCAGCCCGACCAATAGCAGCGGCGGGCAGTGGCGCCACGCACACCGGAGGGCCTCCTTACTGAGCCCGGGCTGCAGCCCGACTAATAGAAGCTGCGGGCAGAGGTGCCACGCACATACCGAAGGGCCTCCTTACTGAGCCCAGGCTGCAGCCCGACCAATTACTGCTGCGGGCAGAGGCGCCACGCACACACCGGAGGGCTTCCTTACTGAGCCCAGGCTGCAGCCCGACTAATTACAGCGGCGGGCAGATACGCAGCGCACACCGGAGGGCCTACTTACTGAGCCCAGGCAGCAGCCCAAGCAATAGAAGCGGCGGGCAGAGGCGCCAAGCACACACCGGAGGGCCTCCTTACTGTGCATGGACAGCAGCCCGACCAATCGAAGCTGTGGGCAAAACCGCCACGCACACACCGCAGGGCCTCCTTACTGAGCCCAGGCTGCAGCCCGACCAATAGAAGCGGCGGGCTGAGGCGCGACGCACACACCGGAGGGCCTCCTTACTGAGCCCAGTCAGCAACCCAACCAATAGCAGCGGCGGGCAGAGGCGCCACGCTCACCGGAGAGCCTCCTCACTGAGCCCAGGCTGCAGCCCGACCAATTACAGCGGCGGGCAGAGGCGCCACGCACACACCGAAGGGCTTCCTTACTGAGCCCAGGCTGCAGCCCGACCAATAGCAGCTGCGGGCAGTGGCGCCACGCACACACCGCAGGGCCTCCTTACTGAGCCCAGGCTGCAGCCCGACCAATAGCAGCTGCGGGCAGAGGCGCCACGCACACACCGGAAGGCCTCCTTACTGAGCCTAGGCTGCAGCCCGACCAATAGCAGCGGCGGGCAGTGGCGCAGCGCACACACCGAAGGGCTTCCTTACTGACCCCAGGCTGCAGCCCGACCAATAGCAGCGGGGGGCAGAGGCGCAGCGCACGCCGGAGTGCCTGCTTACTGAGCCTAGGCTGCAGCCCGACCAATAGAAGCGGCGGGCAGAGGCGCAGCGCACATCGGAGGGCTTCCTTACTGAGCCGAGGCAGCAGCCCGACCAATAGCAGCGGCGGGCAGAGGCGCCACGTACACACCGGATGGCCTCCTTACTGAGCCCAGTCAGCAATCAGGCCAATAGCGGCGGGCAGAGGCGCCACGCACACACCGGAGGGCCTCCTTACTGAGCCCGGGCAGAAGCGCGACCAATAGCAGCAGCGGGCAGGCGCCACGCACACACCGGAGGGCCTCCTTACTGAGCCCGGGCTGCAGCCCTACCAATAGCAGCGGCGGGCAGTGGCGCCACGCAAACCGGAGGGCCTCCTTACTGAGCCCGGGCTGCAGCCCGACTAATAGAAGCTGCGGGCAGAGGTGCCACGCACACACCGAAGGGCCTCCTTACTAAGCCCATGCTGCAGCCCGATCAATAAAAGCTGCGGGCAGTGGCGCCACGCACACACCGAAGGGCCTCCTTACTGAGCCTGGACAGCAGCCCGACCAATAACAGCGGCGGGCAGAGGCGCCACGCACACACTGGAGGGCCTCCTTACGGAGGCCGGGCTGCAGCCCGACCAATAGCAGCGGCGGGCAGTGGCGCCACGCACACCGGAGGCCTACCTTACTGAGCCTAGGCTATAGCCCGACCAATTACAACGGCGGGCAGTGGCGCCACGCACACACCGGAGGGCCTCCTTACTGAGCCCGGGCTGCAGCCTCACCAATAGAAGCGGCGGGCATTGGCGCCACGCACACACCGGAGGGCCTCCTTACTGAGCCCGGACAGCAGCCCGACCAATAGGAACGGCGGGCGGAAGCGCCACGCAAACCGGAGGGCCTCTTTGCTGAGCCCACGCAGCAGCCCGACCAATAGCACTGCGGGCAGAGGCGCCACGCACACACCGGAGGGCCTCCTTACTAAGCCCAGGCTGCAGCCCGACCAATAACAGCGGCGGGCAGAGGCGCCACACACGGAGGGCCTCCTTACTGAGCCCAGGCAGCAGCCCGACCAATAGCAGCTGCGGGCAGAGGCGCCACGCACACACCGGAGGGCCTCCTTACTGAGCCCGGGCAGCAGCCCGACCAATAACAGCGGCGGGCAGAGGCGCCACGCACACACTGGAGGGCCTCCTTACGGAGGCCGGGCTGCAGCCCGACCAATAGCAGCGGCGGGCAGTGGCGCCACGCACACCGGAGGCCTACCTTACTGAGCCTAGGCTATAGCCCGACCAATTACAACGGCGGGCAGTGGCGCCACGCACACACCGGAGGGCCTCCTTACTGAGCCCGGGCTGCAGCCTCACCAATAGAAGCGGCGGGCATTGGCGCCACGCACACACCGGAGGGCCTCCTTACTGAGCCCGGACAGCAGCCCGACCAATAGGAACGGCGGGCGGAAGCGCCACGCAAACCGGAGGGCCTCTTTGCTGAGCCCACGCAGCAGCCCGACCAATAGCACTGCGGGCAGAGGCGCCACGCACACACCGGAGGGCCTCCTTACTAAGCCCAGGCTGCAGCCCGACCAATAACAGCGGCGGGCAGAGGCGCCACGTACACACCGGAGGGCCTCCTTACTGAGCCCAGGCAGCAGCCCGACCAATAGCAGCTGCGGGCAGAGGCGCCACGCACACACCGGAGGGCCTCCTTACTGAGCCCGGGCAGCAGCCCGACCAATAGCAGCGGCGGGCAGAGGTGCAGCGGACACCTGAGACGACCAAAGTAAGCCCAAACAGCAACCCAGCCAAGTTTCCGAGGGAGTAGCCACTAAGCTCCCCCCAGATATTTTCCGCCAGCACCATGTTGATCGTCATGAATGATAGCAAGTTGCTCGGCATATAATCGACATGCTCCACCCGATCCTACCCCATTACCACACCCCCGCAACCCTCTTGATGTTTTACTTATCTTGAGGCATCGTGTGCTGCGCACGCTGCCCAACTGCTTATAACCTAAAGGGCTCTCTATTCGCCTAGTCGCGCATTGCCTCGCGAGCAACGTGCAACGCATGCAGCGCTTTTGTTCATCTCAATGCCTTTGTCTCAGCAAGCAACGCGAACATTGCACTTGCCGTACCCCCTGAATCCGTATCCTCACCTAGGGGTGGCACCGCATCTGTGAAGCTAAAAGTTAGGGTTCGGGTTAAGCACTGAGAGGAGCAGGGGGAATCATCAAAGGGACAAGGGACCCCTCTATACGCCACTGATGAGGGGAAGGGAAGTGCGCAGGAAGGGCAAAGGGTCACACCAGAGCGATTCTGGCACGGCTGAGACATTGAGTTCGGGGGAGGGGGGGTCTCAGTAGCGGCAATCTGACGGACAAAGGACTGTGGGGGAGTTCGAACCAGGGCAACGCTGGCGATATGGTGCACGAAGCAGGACACCCCCCATGCGAGTCCGTACACCACATATGGCATGAACTTCGTCCAGATGTCGTCATCCCCAGCGTCGAGCCACCCCCACTGTAGACAAATCCTCGCAACGCCACGACCACCGCGTTTTAAGACTAAAATAAGACGGTCGAGCTGCCGCACACTAGGAAGCCCGGCGGGCATTTATCGATTCTCGGAACTTCAAGCGTCAAATGCAAGGCCTCGATACCCTGATACGCTTGCGCTCAACGTAGTCACCGCCCGCCTCCCCTCGCCGTGCATGCCTTCTCCCGCCGCCCGCTTGCCCTCACGAGCTCCCGCTTGCTCCGAATTTTTTTTCCTTCAGTCAATAGTGAACGAGGGGAAACGTACGAGCATAAAGGATATTGCCACAACGAGCGTCGCCTCGAGAGCTTGCCAGCAGCCGACGAAGAAAGGATAGCACAACTTGGTCAGCCAGGTGGTCCTCGCATCTTTACGGGGGAACAAGCCATATGCTTCCTCGCCGCCGTGACTTGTTGCCCATATCAAGATGTACGACGTGATCATCAGGACAAACCACCAAAACAAACCAACTAAAGGCTTGACCTCCCCCAACTTCTGTACCAGGTCGTCCCAGACGTATGTGGGCACGTCCCTCTCGGAAGAGCTGAGAACGATGAGTAAGCCTGCAAGGGCAGTTGCAACGCACAGTTGGAAGTTGCACTTGTTGCTGACGCTATAGGAACGATGTACTCACGAAGCGAAGTGAAGTCAGGTAGTATTATGCACGTGGACGCTTATCAACACGAAAGCCTCGGGAAGAAAGGATATCTTAGCACAAAAGTCACCTCAGACACTGACTGTTTTCGATTCATATTTATATTTGCATGCATGTTATGCCACCTCTCGGCCACAAGAGGCAAAGTCAGCAGGGGGTGGATGGAAGCACTGAGCGGACAGAGTTAAATATCACGAAAGTAATGCAAGAGTGAGGGTGGAAAAACAGACCTAAAGCGATGACGCCTCCCCCTAACATGTCCGGATCAGGGTGAATGTATTCCTCGTTTATCCACTTCGCCATGAACGGGTTGACAATCAGAGCCATGCCTACGTTGATGGGCACAAACAGACATTGCCCTACTAGAGCGCTGCCAAGTTCTTCTCCCACGATGTCCACTATCGAAAAGAATATAGCAGATATCCAAATTGTGCGCCGCAAAACAGGTCGCACGGCTTCTGGCTGATCTCGAGCTAGCAGGCCCTGTATGTTACAAGAAATACCACAGGGATTGAGATAGAAGACGGACACTTCGTGATATCTGACCAAAAACACACTTTTTACAAGCGAAATTTGGAAGAGAGGCCACATGAAAATAGCGTTCGAAAGTTAGTAGTTGCAACGCAAAACCAGGCAGCGGTGGTGAAAGTACGCGAGAGATACACCTGCGTATCCAAAACTTCTTGTTCCTCCTGTTTGCGATGCGTATATCTCAAAAGATTGTTGACCAAGGGAGCGCCTAAGGTCGTGGAACAAAATAAGAAAAATATGCCCAGCCAGAAGGCACCAGGGCCATCGCGAACTTGACCCCCCATCGCCTTCGTTCGGACAACTGCACCCTCAGTCCAGGTGCAACATAGTTTAAGTCCACTGCAAAAGAATTTCCTGCCTTCTAAAAAGGATTTGGTGCTGATATAGTGTTTTCTGGACCAATACGGTGTTGAGTCGCCTTCTTGACGTGGTCCACTGGTGAGAGAGCAGAAAAGCTATCCCCGATAATTTACAGAGAGCAAGACAAGCATACGCCGTGAGTGGCAGTGGCAGTTAATCATAGCGATTTCCGGTAAGCTGCTTGAGGAATCTGCCGCATGCGAGATTCGGATTTACGAAAGTCCAAACTGCTTTGTTCTAGGTTTGAGAGGGAGATTCAGAAACTGCAAAATCATCATGGTGGGATCAGGCAGAACTGGTGAACTCTGAGACTGTAGCTTGGTGCTTCCGCAAAGGAAAGAACTGCTGCCTGTCGTGACGGTATTAAACGGTACTGTAGTGGGTAGATCGTAGCGTATCGTAGCGTATCGTAGCGTAGCGTAGTCCGCAGTGTCACTGTAGTCTCATCATCATCGGATCATCGGTAATTCGGTATTCAGTCATTTCAGTATCAGTAATTCAGCATCGCAAGATCAATGATGAAATTTTGTGAAGAAATAAAGGAATACTACCCAGCAAGGAATACTATAGGCGGGTGTACCCTTATTACAACTGTACCCTTATTACCACAATTCCATGTGCGATGCCTTGCGGCGATATATAGCCCAAACCCAGTTAACCCAAGTTGACTTTTGAGTAATTTTGGAAGCCCGAACGCCCCATATATCGGTCGATGCTCTGATTCGCCTTATCTGGAGCGAAAACGGTGGAAACAGTGCTGTAAATAGCTGGTGAAAACCCCCCGCATATCTGAAACCAATAGCAAACGCCGATTTAAGTCTGCAAGAGCATAAAAATTAGTTTTTATAGACGTATGCGCGAAGCTTTTGCCACGTGGGTTGAAGCCCATCGCGGTACAGCGCCTGAACTAGGTGGCTAGGTTGGTTATAACGTGAAACGTGTTTAAACGTGCACCCCCTTTTGGCGTTTAAACGCGCGTTTAAACGTGCACCCTGCCTATCATACAGCCCCCCATACTTAAGGCTCCCATATTGGAGTGAAGGGACGGAGAGCACAGATAGCTGGGTAGATGCTTGGCAAGAAGAGAGGGATGAAGCTGAAGTGGCGGCCGCAAGCACCCGTGAGGCGAGCATCGCTCGTGCAACCGTTAGAGGGAATGCGATTGCAGCTTCCCGCGCACTCCGCCATGCTCCCACTTCTGATGAATCCTTGCAGGGAGTGAGCTCCTCTGGACGTGTGATCCGTAGACCCGATGTACTTAGCTTCTAGACTTGTAAAGTAAGTATCTAAGTAATAACTAGATTCATGATTTTATCTTAAGTCTAATTGAATTCACTTTTGCTCTTATGGTGTTCTGGTTCTGCAACCTGCTCTGGTTCTGCAACCTGTTCTGGTTCTGCAACCTGCACCTACGTAGTAAGTGTCGGGTCTCTATTCTCTACTGATATACGTAATTGGTGCCTATGTATACATGAATATCTACCGCGTTAACTGGTATGTTTTCATATAAGATATATCATATATTGGGATGTGCTATATGTTCCCAGACCTTTCCCGTGCCAAATAAACATACGTTTAAACGTGCACCCCCTTTTGGCGTTTAAACTTGCGTTTAAACGGGGGGGGGGGTCACGTTATAACCAACCTAGCTAGGTGGTGCAAGATCACCATTTTTTTTCGTGTAATAAGGGTACAGTTGGCAATAAGGGTACACTCTCAATCTGTCGCTGTCATGTGACCTTCGTAGATGTCTCGTATCATCTCCTATATCAATATCGAATATGAATATCTATCTACTGTACAGGATAGTCTCCGCGGTGACACGGTGACTGTGGATGCATAGGATAGCGCTATACACAATACAGTAAGTACTTCTAAAAACCTTGGCTCTTACGACCACGTGCCGTTCGTTCCGGTTGGTTACAGTTGTGTGTATCAGCGTATCTGCGCATATGAATTTTGTACCGCAGCCGCCGTTAAGGTAATTCTATTTCCTACATATGCCTTAACTTGCCTTGCTTCGTGCGTACGTACCGTGCGGCATAGTGCCAACCGACCGACCGGCATGGGGGGGAAGAAGGGAGATGAGGACGTGTATGCCGAAGCTGTAGACTATTGCATTGCGCATGAGTGTCTAGGCTTCCAAGCGATCAACCATCCAAATTTCAAGGGTCTCGAGCCTAGATTACTCGGTAGGAAGGTGCAAAACCCCGCGCGGCCCACCTAGGCTGCGTGCCGCCGGCGTGTGTACTGCAGAAAGCACCGCCCGCGCCCCGCGTGTATGGGCGGGCAAGCGAGGGGTGCCCATGACGCAATATCGGTCAAATTAGTCCCATGGGGTCCCAATGGGTCCAAAACATCCCGCTATAGGGGTCTACACCCCCTGCGGGTCGCACTTGAGGGGGCTCATTCCACGGGAAGCTCATTGCCGAACGAATCTGACTTTTTCCGAGTTTCGCCCGTTTTCGTGGTGGGGCGGCTTGCGCCCGTCCGGGGGGGCATGTGGCGACATGGTAGGTGGCTGCAGGGCTTTGTACACGTCAAACTACATCTAAATGGTAAATTTTGCCTATGGTATCGCACCGTGGCCGCCCGCGCGGCCCACCTAGGCTGCGTGCCGCCGGCGTGTGTACTGCAGAAAGCACCGCCCGCGCCCCGCGTGTATGGGCGGGCAAGCGAGGGGTGCCCATGACGCAATATCGGTCAAATTAGTCCCATGGGGTCCCAATGGGTCCAAAACATCCTTATATGTGATCTTTACAACCGACTATGGGGTTATCATTCATGGATTTCTATTTTGTAATAAGGGTACACCTACCCTATCGCAGTGAATGCCCATGTGATGTGTAGAGGCCCCAAAGCGCCCCAGAAATGGTATATGACCACAATGGGAGCTTTTTGACGTCTAAAATAAATAAATTTCCATGGCCCATGATACCGAATCGCTCGTGTCGCTCCCCGACACCGCATCCTCAAAACAGTTGTAATAAGGGTACACCCGCCTATACCTAGGTAGTCATCCTCCCGGCGCGGGTGTCACTTGTAATCTTGCATTCAACTGTTGAACTGTGACACAGTACAGTACTGTATGAGTATCGGAATCCATCGCGCATGGGATGGCGATGCCGATGCCGATGGGATGGTAAAAACATGCGATGGTAATTGGTATGATCATGCAACATCTTGATCTACATGCTGCTGCTGTCTACTCTGGAACCCGAGTCTACGGATCGAAATAGCGCGATTATTACTTAGGGTTTGTAACGCAGATTGAGTTGATGGGCATCCGTAGACGAGCTTCACAATCATCATGTAACGCAGCCCTCGAATCGAATCGCGGGTAGCCGCGCGAAGCGCGGCTCGTCTAAACTCTGGGGACGAGAGTATCAGTATGCTGCTGTCGGAATCTCGGAAGTCGGAAGCTTGAAAGAGTCCGATGCAAAGTATTTAGTATCATACTCCCGAAGAAACATTATTAACACTGAACTGGGAATAGATCAGGAAAATCCCATTTGAAACGACATTATATCACGGTAGTAGAAGAAATAATAGCGTCTGACTGCCAGTTGAATGTTTCCATGAGTGCATAGGGCATTCGTATCCAGAGTACGTGTGATGACTGTAAACCGTTCTCGCGAACGCGGCACCCCAGATCAACAACAGGAAGAGATGACGGTGTGCACACTGGAGTCCCGAGTTTTTGCGCGTTTTGTTATAGCTGCTTCACGTTCTCAATGAGTAACCAATGATATTGCAGGTGAAAGACGAAGAATCTCTTGAAAACGGTCACAGCGGGAAGGGGGTTATGAAAACGCGAGGCATGGTGCGTTGTCATCACTCCATACATACAGGACTCAAAATCTCGTATGAAATCGTAAGTGTTTAGCCAAGCACTCAACACGTCCAATTCTGTGACTTTTCCAGTTTGCGTCTTGCTCGTCGTAACCCCCGGTGATCAAGTTGGTTCTGCCAGCATTACAGCTTTAGGGTTTTTTCCGGATTTAAGGAAATTCGGTAGCAGAACGCGATCACTTCTGCTTACACCGCTAAGAACCTGATAATGTTTACGAGTATGTCTGAAAAATATACGAATTGTAGGTGACGCGAACTGTGTGGGTTGCCCGCGACACCGTGATAAGCTTTGAAGTCCGATTTTCATGCAACGCTTTTGATGACGGGCACTCGTGGACAGAGTGATCAGTTTTGATACTTGCTACAAAAATTGAGAGGTTTATTTGTTTTTCCAGGTTTCCGGCATGTGTTATGCTCTAGCGTCTTGTTCTATGATGCTGATGAACAAGCACGTTCTGTCAAGCTTCGGTTTCCACAGCATGAATTCATTGCTTCTGTACCAGACATTGATGTGCGTAATTCTTGTGAAAACCTTTGAGGCTCTCGGATTCTATAAGCTGGAGCGTATGACATGGCCCCTTATCAAGGCCTGGCTGCCCGTGAACTTCATTTTTGTGGGGATGATCTGGAGTAGCTTCTTTGCTCTGAAGTTTCTTGGGGTCGCTATGGTTACTGTCCTGAAGAACTGCACGAACTTATTAGTAGTTGTCGGCGACATTGCTCTATTTGGTCGGCGCCAATCCAAGCTGGTGTGGGTTTCCCTTGCGCTCATGTTGCTGTCCGGAGTGTGCGGTGCTGCTACCGACCTTAGCTTCGACGCCGTCGGCTACACTTGGCAGCTAGTGAACTGCTGCTTCACCGCTGCCTATTCGGTGAGTTGCTTTCTTCAACAAAGAAATGTAGAAGCCCTAAATAAGGTTTGCCGCGCTGGCCGCCCTATCCGAATCAGTCGTCACCGCTCCGATGAGCCGAACGACTTGTTAGTCCCCAACCGTGTCTTATTCTCCCTTGTCTCTATCACGAACAGGTGATTTTCTCTTCTCTGACTGGGAAATGCTGCGTGGGCGAAAACTGCACAGCTGTACCTTCGATTCGTGATGAACAGAGTATCTGCACTGACGGCAAGCAAGTCTAACCTGGACGAGTTCTCCATGGTTCTGTTCAACAACCTACTTTCCACTCCCTTCATTTTGGTGCTCATGTTGTACTTCGGTGAGCTATCGCCTGAAGGCAGTGTCCTCAACGAGCCCGCAATCTACACCCACTCCTTCCAGGCCGCTGCATCGCTATCAGGCCTTCTTGGTTTCGGGATAAGCTTTTCATCTCTGTGGTTCCTCCACGAGTCCTCACCCACAACTTTCAGGTGAAGCCTAAAGGCATCCCTGTGAGCACTTTTGTGTACGATAACATTAGGAGGGTCATACATTCACCAAGATTGGCCGAAGTTGCCTGCCATAGGATCAAGTGCAGCCACCCTTGCCGACGAATACGTAGCGAGCGGGAAAATAAACACAGGGGACTGTTGCGTAATTGCGGTCCGTATCCAGCCTTCAACACGAGGTGCTGTGCTCGAGAAGGAGCCCGCCTGGTGTTCGTGGCGCTTCGCCATGAGTCTTCCTTTCGCAGACATGTGTCGTGAGCCCCTGACGTTACTTTGTGTTGGGTGTAACAGTTTGGTCGGATCTCTGAACAAGATTCCAACCGCGGTTGCTGGGCTCATGTTTTTCCATGCACCAACCTCGACGGAAAACCTGATGAGCATCGGCGTTGGTGAGCTTCCTGATGCCGCTGGGCTGATTCCCTTGTGTATGCTGAGCACTTCTGCGCGCCAGCGTCACAACCTTCCAACTTAGAGAATAACGTATCTAACCTTACACCCGGAGGTTTATGCCGCCTCTCTCGTGCCACCTGTCACCGGAACCCTCATCCTCTTTGACTCCACCTACCAGCTAAGAGTTCAATGTTGAGTCTCTGGAAGTGGATTGCCAGCAGACGCCATGCGAAGTCGCAGGAGCGAAACCTTTCTCAAGACAGTATGTTAGAATGCTCAACTAGCCACTTTACACCTTTCCAAGAGGGAAGTGTGGTAAGCCGGGCTTGCCAGTCAGTGGGGACGCTTATGGCCGCAAGTGCAGCCAAGCCCTGCCTGCCTACTGGAAGGACCTCGGATCAGACAGTGGTTCGACCTGAACAGCGAGCGTTGTCGTTGGTTTCTCGCTCGCTCACCTCGCAGTTTCCAGCTTTCTTTGTTGAATAGAAACGAAAAGAAAATGAGTGCAGTGCACGTGGCAGTGAGCGTTGGGTTTGTGCTTCGGTCGAGCTCAAATTATCAACCTTGGAGCGCAGCTGTGATATGCCGAAGTTTCTGCTTCCAAACGACGTGTTGGCTGTTTTCTTCTTATGGGCTTCCTAGTAGTCCTCGTCCCCCTTTGATTTCTCCCCCTGCAAACCCACCACTTAGTTGTACAATATTACGCAATATCTAGCCGCAATCGTTTTTGTGTATGGCGCCAGACTTTGTGCGTTGAAACGCGATCGTTTGAGGCGCACTCCATTGGCCCTTGTAATTCTTTAGACTCGCTCGATGTAACATGCTTCGAACTTTTCTTTGTCTGGGTGTACAGGGCTTCTTGCTGGGGTGGCGTTCACACAAGCTAAGATAATGGACGGCAAGAAATGATTTATCTATGATTGGCATCCAGCATGATGAAGGCTTTATATTTGTGGGCTGGTGTATGAGGACGATAGATTCCCCTTCAACGTCAAGCTTATCTCCTCAGAGGCTGTGACCTTGCCGTCGTACAACTCTGCAACGTCTTGCTTACAGAAGCCTTCTGGGGTTGATTTTTCTCAACTGAAGGATATTTAGGAAATGAGACCTGATGTGATGACTTGTCATCGCTGACCTGTTGGATTTCATCAGCACAGTGCGCACACCTTGCAAGTGGGAGTTGTGTTGCTATGTCATTTTGTCGGCTTTCTAGGACTTTTGCTATGTGTTTGAAGTTTCTGGCTCTTTGTGTCCACTCTGATATTGGTGACTTAGGTTAGTATATATTGTTATATTGGTGACTTCGCCACTGCAGATTTGCTACTTGTTCCTTGAACAAACAAGAATGAACTTATGGATGTTGCTTTGTTGAAGAACACGAGTGTGTCTAACTTTATATTACAGCCTGAAGGCTGTAAGGCCTAACAATTTATGATTTTCTAGGCGGATCGATCTCAGAAAGAGATCTCCACTAGGCCATCTGACCGTAGGATTATGTGCGCGACGGAGCTTCGCTTTTTGCATCCCAACATGCCATGCGATAACGCGTGGGTGGCTTCGCAGTAAATGTACGTAACTGCGGTGGCACTGTCATCGTTAACGCCTGGCAATCGTGAGATCAGAAGTTCATGGGTGTCGCTCGTTGGGATTTGCGCTTTGCTGCTGCTGCTGTTGCTGCTGCTTAAGTAAGGTAAGTAATTCGGCCAGGTTCCAAATCATAAGGAGCAGAGGTTTGTCATTCCATGGTACTTGAGTATTCCTTCGGTGTAAAAATATTTGGATGCATGTCTAAGGTATTAGACCATACTTAAGCAGTTCATAGTTTGTGTGTGAATGACATGTTGATATCCTGGTTATATCATTTTGAGCACATCGAAAACAGTCGGGGTGTTAGGGTCGTCTGAAATCGGTACGGAGATTTTCACTGTACGAGCCGGGTCAAATCATATATCGTCGTGGGGCGAAAATGCTCCACGACGGGATTTGAACCCGTGACGTTCGCTTCTCTAGTGCGACGCTCTAACCAACTGAGCTACGCGGAGGATGATGATCCTTTCGCGCATTACAGTGGTACTCGTACAGATCGGACTGTTACAGATCGATGATCGACTATGCGTGTGACATCGACGACGACGTACCAACATCGCGACTGCGGGCGTCTGTCATCTTTCGATCCGTAACAGCTATGGGGATTCGACCTGGACCGGGCTTCGTTGGCGCAATGTCCGTTTACGGTATAGTTCTTGCCTTGGCCCAGCATGCTACCGCTTCTTGGGTTGGTGTCTGCAGCACCTTCGACCTCGACGACGTCTTCCAGTGCCCCTCGCTCGCATGGCTTTCCCGCTCCTTACGTGACTGTGACGTCGCATTTTCCCCGCGCCATTACCCTTACGCGCCCCAGCGTACCACCTCCCATCAGGCTTTCAGAATTAGGGTTGTTCACACACGTGCGAAGAGGTCCCTCACGAGGGACTCCGACATCGACGCCTCGTTGAGGCTAAATGACTCGTGGTTCGCAACACACCGACGGCTAGATCACCGGCTGTTACGAACCCCGACCCTGCTTCCAACACCGACGCCGACGTTGCGACGAGGAAGTATCTCCAGGAGCAGTCCAAGCTTGTGGACGAGATCTACAAAGGACGGCTGCATCGGACATGGGCCAAGGGTATCCGCGAGGATATCCTTGGCGACAAGAAGCACTACTTCAGCGGTACGGCCGACGCGGACCTCCTCTCCGATGTGGTGGTTCAGCTGCGTACGGAGTTCGAGTCTGCCGGGTTGGAGCTGGCCTCGTTCGACCTTGACGACCCCCAGGCTCTGGTGGTGGGCAAGGTGAACGCCCTGCTCTACGACGTGCTTGCGCTTATCGTCGAGAAGCACAGCAACGCCCACGTCTGGCTTACGGGTACCGACGCGTCTGCCGACCGAGATGGACGGCGTGCGCTGGTGGACATCATCAAGCGCAGCGTACCTGTGGCGCTGAGGGAGTCCTTACAGCAGGAGCACGCCGCGCTGAGTTATCCCGCAAACGTTGACCCGCAGCCGATTTTGGCTCGGGAACAACGTTTGGTGCGGGATAACAAGGCCGCCGACTGGACCCCCCCCGAGGCCATCAGGAAGCTCAGCCTCTACAGCCGGCTTGACCCGGTGTTCTACGCCGCGGTCAAGGTGCGTTACCCCATGGTAGCAGATCTCGCGGCGGTTTCCCTCGGTGCTCTGCGCTCTCTGGTTGTGGAGATTTACCAGGCATGGGCGCAGACGGACGTCGGGAAGGCCTTGTTGGCTAAGCCCGCAGGTGGTGGCACGTCGGCCATGCTCACCAGCAGCGAGCACCAGGCGCTGCTGGACAAAATCAACGAGCTGACCGCGCTGGTTCAGCAAAGGTACGAGGCGGTTCCGACGGTGGTGCAGCGGCAGCAGGACCCGCCGCAACGGCAGCACGGCCAGCGCCGGCAGCAGCAGCAGCGCGGGCAGTCGCAGCGGGGCTTCCGCATGGGGGTCCAATGTCAGGGATATTACCGAGATGTATGGGGAAATGAAACTATCGTGCGAGGCTTGCTGTTACTAGTTAAGCCTTTTCGTCGAGTACTCGAGTTGCGTTCGAGAGTTCTCGACAGAGCGCAACTACCTCTATCGGCCAATCATATTCCAAAGCGCAACGCAACAGCGCACGCCCGCGCCCCGCGGCGGACCCACAAATCGGGAGTGTTGAATCGTGAGTCTTTCTCTTTGTCCATGCTCGACACTCGCTCGACTGTGACACGGAACCCTCATAGTCATGTGACACGATTGCAACTATTGCATGCCACACGGATTAGTCGTAATTAATGTTACGAAAATAATCCATGTTATCAAATATTCATTTCGAAAACGGGGATGAAGCTCGCACAAATTCCTTTTTACAAATTTCGTTTTCACACAAATTTAAGTTACATCAAACTCAACGCATCCATAACAAACCATTCACATTCCCAACACATTAAAAAGAATCCCCAAATTTTGGCTTTCCCTTTATGCTTGAGAAGCGCGTTCTGAAATGAAAGTTGAAAGAAGTTGAAAAAGCCCGGATATAGCTAAGAATAGCTAGCGTAGTCAGATGTAGCTTAAATAGACAGATAAATGACTAAATAAGTTATGTTTACCTGTGCACGGCCTTTAGTAAGCTGGCATGTTCTTATTTTTTTGTGCGCTTCTATATATTGGCTACTGAGACATCGATAAAGCATAGCAAAAGCATACTACTTGTGAATGTTTCCGTAGCTGTTGTAGGTCTCCGGTAACTTAAGTACCTCTGGTAATGTAATCCACAGCATAAAGCCCAATATACGCCATTTTCTAGACGTTACGTACACCGACTTTTGAAATGTTTGCTTATCAAGTTAACAATATATCAGATGTGTGGGACTCCTGCATAAAGGGATAGTCAACATATGTATATTGTCAGGTATAAGACTTTTGTTCTGCACCGCGGACCTTGACTCACTAAAAAATGAAAACTTGACAGAAGTATATGTTATGCGTATAGATTCTGCAGCTGGCACGTGCATTGCAGTAGAGCAAATCTCCCCGGCACGCGCAGGTGTTACTTCACTTACAAACTTGTGACATCACTTCCATCAGGCTGAGAATAGCCACAATTAGCTAGGGATTCCTATGCAGTCCTGAATTTTGATTTGGGTTAGTTTGCAACAATGCCCTGGGATCTTACTGCTACTTGCGGGAGAAATTGTGGGGCAACCACACAGGGCACATTCTACTCCACTGGCGCAGGCATCACACTGTCTAGAACTAACAGCTGGCAAGCAAAGCGAGCATTTGTGTCTAGGCTTTAAGACTGGCGATGTTGCATGCTAACTTGATGCTGAAGGTGGAAGGAACTTCAGGTATCCTGCTGGAAACCAACCTACTTGGCCCTTGCGTTCGCCTTCTGCCCACCCCTCTTTCGTGATTCGGCGAATAACCACAAATTCGCCAGCTGTAAGATCAATCTCACCCTGCCAAGACCCGGTTACAAGTCGACCCCACATGTCAGCAGGATGCACCGAACATGATCAATGTCCTGATAATGAGTATCCACCATTACGTAACAGTAAATTCAAAAAGTCTATCCTCGATGGAAGAAGCTGCGCTTCAGGTAGGTGGCTCAAGCACAACCATCGCAGCATGGCAACTCAAGCAAAAATGGACGAGCGAAAAGCATGAGGCCCAGAGCCCACGAAGGGAGCATCGCGCGGAGCCATGATGGGCGCCCAGAGCCGGCGCTTTGCAAAGTAAAGCAGCGGCAGAGCACAGGGAGCTGGGCATACCCGGTCTTCCGCTTTGAAATTGTGTTGAACCTCGGCCAATTGTTTTTCACCACCCACCGATTTTGAGGGCATCCTGCAACTCTGTGGTGCTGCACCTTGAAGCTGTGGCACAGGCTGCGAATGAACTGCGATCCTCGCCACACAACCCCGGCATCGCGCATGCCCCCAGGCGTCTTCCGTCGCCCCAGCGGCACTTTCCATTGCTGGGATCCTGAAGGTTTCAGCTTGCACCTCGAAACACGTGATGAGCGGGGCCATGCCACGA
This sequence comes from Cymbomonas tetramitiformis, assembly GCA_001247695.2. Taxonomy (NCBI): domain Eukaryota; kingdom Viridiplantae; phylum Chlorophyta; class Pyramimonadophyceae; order Pyramimonadales; family Pyramimonadaceae; genus Cymbomonas; species Cymbomonas tetramitiformis. Next base: position 37,509 of record LGRX02033178.1, on the reverse strand, counting down.
TGAAGTATCTTGTCCATACTCCTAGGTGATGGTGGGGGGATGTGTCATATACTCATGGCATGTCTGACAGCTCTGGGGACATGCTGAGAGGGGTGTGGTACCTGCTGGCATAACTGGGAAATCCAGCAAATCTCCAAGCAAATCCCCTGAGGCCCTCCCCGCAGGCCGTCCCCCCCCCCTGGTCAGGGCATCGAAGGTCCTCACTTGGGTTAATGCTTCGACCCCAGGTGCCTCCCGGTCGTAGCCGCGTGGGGATTTGTTGTGCTCCTCGCTCGGAGCAGTGCTCCCGAGATGCCCCTCGCTCAGAATGGGCTTAGACCTGTCAGCAACCACGCCAACGTGCACGCTCATAGTTCGCCCACAACTCACGGGCTTCCGCAGGAATGCCCACCTGGGCTCTTGCTAGTGGTTGGCCCTCTAGCTTGGCTCGCCACAGTTGGAGCCCAGGGCTGATAGCTCGGCGCGGAGGCACCCGTCCCCGCAATACCGGAGCCAGACACGCTCAGGCTGCTGAAGATGGGCTCCGTTCGCTCCGCCTTCAGGGCTGCCTCCTGCAAACCCACAGCCAGGGTCCTGCTGAGGGTATAGGGGGTGCCTGGGATAAGCGGTGCGTGGACAACGCGGAGGAGCTGACCCTCCAGCAGCGAGCAGTGGTGCGGCGAGCTAGAGGTCGCCTATAGGGACGAGGCGACTGCCCTCAACCCTTCTCACTAATGTGAGGGCCGACTGTTGAAATTGAGCGCCCTTGCCACGCTGTGAGAGGAGCACAAGAGAGGTCTCGCAAGGGATACCTTAGGGGAAGCGAATCTTTTTCCCCCTGTTGGAGTGACCTCAGGAAGGCGTCACAGGCTCTTGCATGCCCCCACCTGGTGCCTTCGCGAGGGCGCCGCAGGCTCTTGCATGCCCCCACCTGGTGCCTTCGCGAGGCGTGAATGCCTACGCCATACCCCACCTGGTGCCTTCGGCGAGGGCGCCGCAGGCTTCTTGCATGCCCCACCTGGTGCCTTCAAAAGGGCGTCGCAGGCTCTTGCATGCCCCACCTGGTGCCTTCGCGAGGAGCGTCGCAGGCTGCCCCATGCCCCCACCTGGTGCCTTCAAAAAGGGCGTCGCAGGCTCTTGCATGCCCCCACCTGGTGCCCTTCGGGGCGTCGCAGGCGCTCTTTGCATGCCCCACCCAATTGCCTTCAAGGGCGTCGCAGGCTCTTGCATGCCCCACCTGGTGCCTTCGCGGCGAGGAAATGCCAGGCTCTTGCATGCCCCCACCTGGTGCCATCAGAAGGCCGTCGCAGGCTCTTGCATGCCCCCACCTGGTGCCTTCAAAGGGGCGTCGCAGGAGGCTTCTTGCATGCCCCACCTGGTGCCTTCAACGAGGGCGTCGCAGGCTCTTGCATGCCCCCACCTGGTGCCTTCAAAGCGCGTCGCAGGCTCTTGCATGCCCCCACCTGGTGCCTTCGCGAGGGCGTCGCAGGCTCTTACCATGCCCCCACCTGGAGCCTTCAAGGGCGTCGCGGGCTCTTGCAGCGCCCCACCTGATTATTGCCTTGCTTGAGGCGCCGCGGTCACTGCATGCCCCCACCTGGTGCCTTACGCGGGCGTCGCAGGCTCTTGCATGCCCCCACCTGGTGCCTTCGTGGGGCCGCAGGCTCTTGCATGCCCCCACCTGGAGCCTTCACGAGGCGTCGCGAATGTGCATGCCCCCACCTGGTGCCTTCGCGAGGCGCCGCAGGCCACTGTGCCCCCACCTGGTGCCTTCGCGAGAGGCGTCGCCGGGCTCTTGCATGCCCCACCTGGTGCCTTCAAACGGGCGTCGCAGGCTCTTGCATGCCCCACCTGGTGCCTTCGCGGGGGCGTCGCGAGTCTTGCATGCCCCCACCTGGTGCCTTCAAAAGGGCGTCGCAGGCTCTTGCATGCCCCCACCTGGTGCCTTCGCGAGGGCGTCGCAGGCTCTTGCACGCCCCCACCTGGTGCCTTCGGGAGGGCAAACCCACCTCATGCAGCGCTGCCGGGGAGCTGCCGAAGTTGCCATTAAGAAACGCGTCCTTCGTGACAATTGGCACAGCCAAACCATCGACTACCTGACGTGCAGCACCGCCAATCGCTCAGAGTACAACCGGGATGCGGCGGGGCATCTGCCACGGGCGACCGCAGTCCGCGCTTTGGATCCAACAGCCACTGCCTCATGCACCGCATCCGGGTGTCCTGCGAGAAGCGTCGAGGGCAGGCTTGGCGGGATGAGTGCGGCACCTCGACTGGGATGGCGTTCACGGTGCGGATCGATGGTTCGCCGGTACGAGGAGAGCTGATCAGATCCAATGGCGGAGAGGCTGCGGGCGGTGTTGGAGAGCTAGCCGGCTCGGAATAGCCTCCACTGGAACTGCGGCCCATCCACCCGCCAGGCGTGACCATATGCCTGTACGGAGATGCGCACAGGGGAGCGCGCCATGCTACTAACTTCATCACCTTGCCCAAGGGTGTAAAAATGTGGTTACAGGCGAGGCCGGTCGGCAACCCGTCGGGCACAGCGCTGGGCACTGAAGATGTGGTCACAGGCCAGGCCGGTCGGCAACCCGTCGGGCACAGCGCTGGGCATTGAAGATGTGGTCACAGGCCAGGCCGGTCGGCAACCCGTCGGGCACAGCGCTGGGCACTGAAGATGTGGTCACAGGTTGCGGCCGGTTTGGACAACTCCGTCGAGCACAGCGCTGGGCACTGAAGATGTGGTCACAGGCCAGGCCGGTCGGCAACCTGTCGGGCACAGCGCTGGGCACTGAAGATGGGTCACAGGCCAGGCCGGTCGGCAACCCGCCGGGCACAGCGCTGGGCACTGAAGATGTGGTCACAGGCCAGGCCGGTCGGCAACCCATCGGGCACAGCGCTGGGCACTGAAGATGTGGTTACAGGCCAGGCCGGTCGGCAACCCGTCGGGCACAGCGCTCGGCACTGAAGATGTGGTCACAGGCCAGGCCGGTCGGCAACCCGTCGGGCACAGCGCTGGGTACTGAAGATGTGGTGACAGGTCAGGCCGGTCGCAACCTGTCGGGCACAGCGCCGGCATTGAAGATGTGGTCACAGGCCAGGTCGGTCGGCAAAACCCTGCCGGGCACAGCGCTGGGCACTGAAGATGTGGTCACAGGCCAGGCCGGCCGGGCAACCCGTCGGGCACAGCGCTGGGCACTGAAGATGTGGTCACAGGCCAGGCCGGTCGGCAACCCGTCGGGCACAGCGCTGGGCACTGAAGATGTGGTCACAGGCCAGGCCGGTCGGCAACCCGTCGGGCACAGCGCTCGGCACTGAAGATGTGGTCACAGGCCAGGCCGGTCGGCAACCCGTCGGGCACAGCGCTGGGCACTGAAGAGGGGAGCTTCACACAGGGAGGCCCCACGAAGCAATAACCGAGTCGCACACATCCTCCGCGGAGTGCCGCTGACGTATCACCCGCGGATTGCTTCGTCCAATGAATGACCCAAGCAGCTATATCATGGCGCACGGCAGGTTGGCGGGTGCCCCCGGGGTTGGGCTCCAGGCATTAGCACAAAGCCAGAACGGCCGCAGCTTGTGCCCCAGATTGGTTCTCTCCAACCGGCAACGGTTCCTAGGTTTTCCCCCGCTGGCCCTGGGCCCGCCCCCGTCGGCATTGTCACCTCGGCTTGCCCCCATCTGCCTTGGGCTCACTCGCCTCCGTGTTGGGGGTGCCGTCCTGCGGCTTGGGCTCCCCGGCGAAGAGCTCGGGCTTGCCGAAGGTGACGTGGGCGCGCGAGATCTTGTCATGCAGCGCAGACATCGACCGCATGCTGTTCTCGAGCAGCAGCGTCTCTGCCTCAGCCGTGGCCTTGAGACACTCGAGCAGCGCCATGTCCTGCCCACGCTCTCTGCCCCCCCCTCTCCCTCTCCCTTGTAAGCAGCCGTGGCCTTGAGACACTCGAGCAGCGCCATGTCCTGCCCACGCTCTCTGCCCCCCCCTCTCCCTCTCCCTTGTAAGCAGCCGTGGCCTTGTGCACGGTCTGCTCACAGTGCGGAATCCCACTGCAACGCTGAACCAATCACCGGTCGCGAAAGAACCTCATTGGCTGATCGCTCAGCGGAATGGCATCGCTGTGACCGCGGCTGTGGGGCCAAGTGCTCTCCGCGTGCCCAGCAGCTCCCCGGAAGTACCCTAGCAGCCCCCCCGGAGTACCCTAGCAGCCCCCCGAGTACCCTAACAGCCCCGAGTACCCTAGCAGCCCCCTGAAGTACTCCTAGCAGCCCCCCGAAGTACTCTAGCAGCCCCCCGGAGTACCCTAGCAGCCCCCCGAGTACCCCTAGCAGCCCCCCGGAGTACCTTAGCAGCCCCCTGAAGTACCCTAGCACCCTGAAGGAACCGTCACTAATTGTCTTCGCGTGCGCCCTTCACTCCTTCCATACAAGCCTGGCTGAGCCAAGGGTCGAACCTGCCGTTACCTCGCCATCACCTGACCATGTCGACCATCCCGTTGGGTCTACAGCACCGCACGAGCCATGCGCATCAAAGGGTGCTACGGTTTACTGCCTGGGTATCTCATTCCCCCCATGAAAGTGGCACCGGTGCACAAACTACGGGCGGATGTGGCCATTGCTTGTGTTTGTATCAGTGCGGATACGCCAATTCCAGGAGAAGGGCCTTTGTGCTGGTGTCCCAGCCAGGGGGGGGCGGAGGGATCCAACCTGAATCTGGTCCAGATTCGAGAGCGCCGACCAGGTTTCCTTCTGAGACACCTCGAGCTGCTCGAGCTTCTGCTTGTACTTCGCCTCCGCCATCTGCACGGCGTACCAGCCACGTCGGCAAAAGGTCCTTTTGCGATGCCCGCGCCCGGCTCGCGCATCGCACTTTGCCCGGAGGGGGGCGGCATCACACTTTGCCCGGAGGGGGGCGGCATCGCACTTTGCCCAGAGGGGGGCGGCATCGCACTTGCCCGGAGGGGGGGCGGCATCGCACTTTGCCCGGAGGGGGCGGCATCGCACTTTGCCCGGAGGGGGCGGCATCGTACTTTGCCCAGAGGGGGGCGGCATCGCACTTTGCCCGGAGGGGGGCGGCATCGCACTTTGCCCGGAGGGGGGCGGCATCGCACTTTGCCCGGAGGGGGGTGGCAGGATACACTGGACTCGTGGGGAATTCCGCCTTGCCAGCCCCAGGGAGCGCCTCAGCGCCCTCCACTTTCGCTGCTCGCGCCTCCCTCTCAAGATGTGGGTGTGCTCACATCTGCACTCCGCATGCTCCGCCGCCGCGATGCGCCATGGAACCTGCCATTGCTTTTCTTGCCTTCCACCAACGCGGCGCCTGGGCGATCATAGATTCGGACAATCTCCATCACAAGCGGATGGCGGGCAGGGCAGTGGGACAAACGCTTGGAAAGCGGGGTAGGAGCAGCACTGGGGACATTGCGGTGTTGGGACAGTGGGGGCATTGAGGTGTTGGGTCAGTGGGGGCATTGAGGTGTTGGGACAGTGGGGGCATTGAGGTGTTGGGACAGTGGGGGCATTGAGGTGTTGGGACAGTGGGGGCATTGAGGTGTTGGGACAGGATCTAGTGTTAGTACGGAGGGCCGAGAGAGAAAAAACCTCGAGCTTCTGGGTGTATTCCTCAACTTTGTCAGCCTCAAAGTCGGAACCGTTATTGTGGTTCAGGAAGTGGGCGACACGGTCCTTGTAGTGCTGCACATTCTTGGCAGTCACCTCGGATTCCAGACGCATCTCCTCCGTTCGATGCTTTTGCTGCCGGGCCGACTGCGCAACCAGGCACCAGGCAACACCCGCTGTGAGCTGCACCATGAGCGGGGCGGCGAGCGGTGTGGGATGCGGGCCGCAGCCGAAGCAGGGACATCGCAGCGACAACTTGAGATAACTCGAGGGGAAGGAGCGCGAGCAAAAGAGCAAAAGAGCAGCGAAGGGAAACCGTGTCGTCGTGAAAAGGGTGAGGAGTGGCGAGGAGTGGCGAGGAGTGGCGAGGAGTGGCGAGGAGTGGCGAGGAGTGGTGAGAAGTGGTGAGGAGTGGTGAGGAGTGGGGAGGAGGCAGAGGAGTGGTGAGGAGTGGTGAGGGGGTGAGCAACGGGTAGCTGCAATGGAGCAACGGCGTGAAATTGGAACCCAGGATTGGCAGAAAATAGCTCTCAAGCGGAGGCATACAGTTGTGTTATCTTATCCGGATTCTCCGGAGCTCACGAGTGAAGAATAGGACCCCTACGCCTCACTGGGCCACCTGAGTTCCTCTCTGCATCCGCACCGCCGGCGCACGCTGCCTCGAAGCCGGCTCATCCCTGTCCCACGAGCTGTGCGAAAGCCACATTCCACCGCCAAGCTCAGTGTGCATGTGGGTGATAATTGCAAGGACTTCCTTTGGTGACGGATCTCAAACCATACAGAGAGGAATCCCCGTACAGTGACAGCTGCCGTGGGACCCTGCTGGGAGGACCAACCCATTTCACACACCGCTTGTGGTTGGCCGACGTTCATGCGTGAGGCTTATCCTTGGTCCGATTCCTTTGGTGACGGATCTCAAACCATACAGAGAGGAATCCCCATACAGTGACAGCTGCCGTGGGACCCTGCTGGGAGGACCAACCCGTTTCACACACCGCTTGTGGTCGGCCGACGTTCATGCGTGAGGCTTATCCTTGGTCCGATTCCTTTGGTGACGGATCTCAAACCATACAGAGAGGAATCCCCGTACAGTGACAGCTGCCGTGGGACCCTGCTGGGAGGACCAACCCATTTCACAAACTGCTTGTGGTTGGCCGACGTTCATGCGTGAGGCTTACCCTTGGACCGATTCCTTTGGTGACGGATCTCAAACCATACAGAGAGGAATCCCGTACAGTGACAGCTGCCGTGGGACCCTGCTGGGAGGACCAGCCCATTTCACACACCGCTTGTGGTTGGCCTACGTTCATGCGTGAAGGCTTATCCTTGGTCCGATTCCTTTGGTGACGGATCAAACCATACAGAGAGGAATCCCCGTACAGTGACAGCTGCCGTGGGACCCTGCTGGGAGGACCAGCCCATTTCACACCGCTTGTGGTTGGCCGACGTTCATGCGTGAGAGGCTTATCCTTGAGTCCGATTCCTTTGGTGGTCTAAACCATACAGAGAGGAATCCCGTACAGTGACAGCTGCCGTGGGACCCCTGCTGGGAGGACCAACCCATTTCACAAACTGCTTGTGGCGCGGCGTTCATCGTGAGGCTTATCCTTAGTCCGATTCCTTTGGTGACGGATCTCAAACCATACAGAGGAATCCCCGTACAGTGACAGCTGCCGTGGGACCCCTGCTGGGAGGACCAACCCGTTTCACAAACTGCTTGTGGTTGACGACGTCCATGCGTGAGGCTTATCCTTGGTCGATTCCTTTGGTGACGGATCTCAAACCATACGAGTCCCGTACAGTGACAGCTGCCGTGGGACCCTGCTGGGAGTACCAGCCCATTTCACAAACTGCGTGTGGTTGGCCGACGTTCATGCGTGAGGCTTATCCTTGGTCGATTCCTTTGGTGACGGATCTCAAACCATACAGAGAGGAATCCCGTACAGTGACAGCTGCCGTGGGACCCTGCTGGGAGGACCAACCCATTTTCACAAACTGCGTGTGGTTGGCCGACGTTCATGCGTGAGGCTTATCCTTGAGTCGATTCCTTTGGTGAGCGGATCTCAAACCATACAGAGAATCCCGTACAGTGACAGCTGCCGTGGGACCCTGCTGGGAGGACCAACCCATTTCACACACCGCTTGTGGTTGGCCGACGTTCATGCGTGAGGCTTATCCTTGGTCCGATTCCTTTGGTGACGGATCTCAAACCATACAGAGAGGAATCCCCATACAGTGACAGCTGCCGTGGGACCCTGCTGGGAGGACCAACCCGTTTCACACACCGCTTGTGGTCGGCCGACGTTCATGCGTGAGGCTTATCCTTGGTCCGATTCCTTTGGTGACGGATCTCAAACCATACAGAGAGGAATCCCCGTACAGTGACAGCTGCCGTGGGACCCTGCTGGGAGGACCAACCCATTTCACAAACTGCGTGTGGTTGGCCGACGCTCATGCGTGAGGCTTATCCTTGGACCGATTTCTTTGGCACCATATAGCCACAGAAGATCGGCTGCACTATGTTCACACACACAAGGGATCAAAGGATCCAGCACACACTTTGGACACTCAGCCGGATTTCCCGGAGCTCACTAGTGAAGAATGGGACCCCCTAAGCCTTACTGAGCCACCTGAGCCCCTCCGTGTGTGTGTGTGTGTGTGTGAATGGGTTTGGGCTGTCTGTGTGAGCGCACCGCTCCGAGCTTCTTGTGCAGGAAGTCGAGGTCCTTCTTGGCCGCCTCCTGCTTCTCTGCCGCGCCCATCACCGTGAACGTGCCGTACACGTCCCCGTACGTCTGCAGTGGGCAGTCTTTCCCGAGCAGAATTGGTAACGAAGTGAATTCGCCCTTGCTCGCCTGCCATCGCCCAGAACCCATTCCGTCCACTCACTTTACCGGATGCCCCAAGTGGAGTGCCATGAGCCGGGCGCGCCGTCCACTCACCAGCGGCCTGCCACAGAGCCGGCACACATCTTCATCGCAACAGCAGAAACCCGCCGAAGGTGTATGCCAACAAACATAGCATGACCGTATGCGCACCGACCTCCCAGCATACAGCCGCCTCATACCGTCTCAATCCCAGCCAAGGTGTACAGCTTAATCACATCAGTGCACATTTGCTCAAGGTACACGCTTTCCGATGCCAGGCACCCAGAAATGCAGCAGTGAGCTTGACCAGTGATGTTGGTGTAAGTCAACCGGGATTCTGGCGTGGCTTGCTACATTCTCAGCGTATGTTGCAGAAGGCGGAAGCAGAATGTCTAAAGCCATCGCATGCAGCGCGCTGGAGGGGGCAGACGTCTCAGGAGACAGGCACCCAGTGTGAGCACATCGACAGGGACACGCCAAATGGTACTTGGCAGCAAGCGGCGCGTCAGGAGACAGTCACCCACAACGGCCTCCGAGAATGTGCCAGCCCAGCCACCTGCAGTACCCATGCGACCATCTGCAGCCAATAGAAGCAACACCTTGAGCGCTTGACGGAAAGTGAGCTGGAGAGGCAAGGCTGGCTGAGGCGCGCCTTCTTCTGGCAGTTAGCCGCCATGTACTCAACCCGAGAAGGGTCCACGGCCAGGTAGCTGCCCTCCTTCACATCGGATATTCCTGCAGTGTTGCTGACTACCAAAAACACGTTGTCGTCATATGTGTCCGGGTCATCTTTGCCATCATCGTCAAACTGAGGGTCGTAACCAAGCTCGCATACCATGCCTGTCCTCAGCAAGGCCCCAACCCGACATCTCCGTTCACATCCCGCGCACTTCTGATGGTATTGAGCGGCGATGCCATCGGTCTGAGTCACAGGGGGAGGTCCGGGCAGGCGCGCAGCCCATCTCGGTCACCTTCGAGGCCGTACTTCTCCTGGATGAACTGCAGTGCTTGGTCCTGCATTCTGGTGGCATGCTCCTGATGCCCGGGTCCTCCCCATCGCACGCCTTCTCACGCCTCCGTTATATGCCACCTTTCACTTTGCTTCAAGCTGCCGCTTAGCGGACCACGCCGAGGGGGGCGAGGCAGGGGGGCCGAGGAAGGGGGTGAGGCAGGGGGCGAGGAAGGGGGAGCAGGGGGCGAGGGGGCGAGGCAGGGGGGCGAGGCAGGCGAGGAAGGGGGCCGAGGAAGGGGGTGAGGCAGGGGGAGGCAGGGGGCGAGGATGGGGGGTTGAGGAAGGGGGCCGAGGAAGAGGGGCGAAAAGCCACCCAAACCTGTGGGCACAGTCACAGCGGTGTACCCAAACCCTCCCCCTATTCTCCACCTAGGCTGCCTGTGCACACGAGCGATATGAGGCGTGGAGGCGCAGCGCAAGTCGGTCCTCGGAGCATGCATGCGGACTGTGCCGCGCCTCCCAGAAGCCCGTCAGGAGCTTGGTCCTGCCTATTCTACGCCGTGTTGCGGCTGTGTGGACCACTGCCGATTGGACTGTTCGCCATTCTGTTGCCACGTGGACTGACGGCGGATTACGGACATCCACCACCTTGCGCCTCCTGGTGGAACTCCGCAGGCCGAGCACCCGCGTATGACCGCACGGGATTTGGGTGTCATATTGAGTAAGGTCTACCTGTGACTCCACGAGATCCATGTTCGGTTTGGACAATAGATTGAGCAAGAACTCGCTGACGTCACCACCAGTACCCGATATCTGGCACCCTCGAACCCCCCCGCCCCCCTCCCAAAGGTGACATCACACCTCACCCGAGGGCTTTCCACGATGGCTACTATCCGAGCCTCTTGTTCGCTCCGCCTACCGCATCGCTCGTTGCGAGGTGATCAACACCAAACACAAATCAAGGACAGTACCACCAGGGCATCATTCCAAAGGGCTGCCCTTCTAGAGTCAGCCAGTGTGTTCTAGTTCCAGAGGCGGTGGTCTGCCAGATGATAGGAAATGGGCTGCCGGGTGCGACCAGAACAGCTCCTAAGCCCCGCGGCTATCTGGTCCCAGAGTCCCGGGTATTCCCCCCTTCCCCCTTGCCTTCTCCCAGTGTGTGGGCGGGTGGGTCAACAAATCTGAAGCACCAGCCAGACTGAAATCTTCTCTGTAATGTCTCCACTCGTGTAGAACGAACCTGAACGCTTGGCTGCTCATCCAAGAGTGAACTGCAAACCCCTGGTCTCAGTTATTTCTATTTCCTACGAATCTATTTCCTACGACCGCTAACCATTGCTGCAGATGCAGGATCTCGACTGGACTCTAACTAACTGTGCCCACCAACGGGTGGCTAGGTATGTGTCATCATCTTTCTGACATACGCCGTCGACTGAGTGGCCTCCATCTCCTAACTTAGCCAAGCTGGGACCAACCGGGACCAGCTCATCACAGCCCTTACAGGGAATGTCATCGATTCTCATCTAAGGGCCCCACTCAAAGCGCAATTTTCATCTGTGACAGAGCTGTCACTGGCGTGTGTTTGGTCCTCGCTTGAACTAGTTGGTTTCAGAACTCGAGGCACTCAGGCCTGAGTATTGGAATCTGTAGAGCCAGCTGACGAGTTTGATGTAAAGGATGACTGCTTAGGCCCACTGTAGCAGTCAGGAAGCTCAAACCCTGAAGAAACCCTTAGTTCTAGATCTGTAACTCTGCAGCACTGATCGTGACCGTTGGATCTCAGTATGACCATCAGTAAGACTGTGCAGTGTTCAGTCGATATGTGTCACTGCAGTCGGTATGAAATGACAGTGACACGCAGGATCAAACTTTGTGAACTTTCACTTAGGCTGCCCAATCAATAGCTTTGAGTAATGACCGGGCACTAGAGTTCGCGGCGTTTCAAGCGGTGAACTGTCTCTATCATTTGTCAATGAGAGTTTGCGCTCGCTTTTGCAAGCTACCCACTGTTGAATGCCAAAACTGACTTCCCAAGCAGTTCAAAGGGCTCTCTGGCTCCGCTCTTTCAGGGTTCTGAGCACCAAAACGAGGGCAAACGAGCCAGCCATCTCCTGTTCCCACAACAATCAAGATTAGCCCTCGCAGTCTTCATTGCCAAACACGGCCTTCGCCACGGGCCCAACTCCAATTCCTAGCCCCCTGCGATGCAGTGGTGTACCCTTGTACGGCCGCCAAAGAGCAACGGCAAGTTGCATCCGAGCAGGCGAGGGGCAGCTGCAGCCGTCAGCAGCCGAGCACACGGCATCCGCATACTCTGCGGCTTCGCGGCACCCTACAAGGCCGCAGCCCAAGGCATGGTGGAGCCTGCTGCCGCTTCGACGTCGTCATTGGCCGCCACCGTTGACAAGACCGGCTCAGGGTGGCGGGGGTGGGGGGCGGGATTGAGGGCAAGGGGGCGCACATTTGTGCCTTGCTGGACCAATCCCTTGTTGGCGGTCAGCAGGTTGTTGTTATGGCAGAGGGATGACACGTGGCGCAAGAGGTCAAAGATGACAGCCATCAGTGCGTGGTATATCTCCTGGCTGTTCTCAATGACCTGCGCCCATCGCCCCTCCCGCCAGGCCTCTCTCGCCCCCCTGTGTATTTATCTCCCTTTCACACCCAGAGGGGCTTGCTTCTTCTCGATCCAACTGGGCGCCCTAGGGGCCACTGTAGACGCACGATGAAACTGGGCGCCCTAGGGGCCACTGCAGACGCACGATGAAACTGGGCGCCCTAGGGGCCACTGCAGACGCACGATGAAACTGGGCGCCCTAGGGGCCACTGCAGACGCACGATGAAACTGGGCGCCCTAGGGGCCACTGCAGACTTACGATCAAACTCGGCGCCCTAGGGGCCACTGCAGACGCACGATCTAGCATTGCAACGCTAATCCCACGAGTCCCTGTCCCAGGTCACTGGGCTCTGCTGTTGTTGTTGTTTGTAGTACTTTGTTTGTTTGTAGTACTTTGGATTCACTATATCATAAGGACAATTGCTGGAAGCAGCGCTGCTCTAGTGAGAGCCTCCAGGGCGGCCGAGTCGGAGTGACGGAGGAGATCTCCTGCGCCCGGGCCCATCCTCAGCCCATCCTAGGGATTGGTCGTGCATCGAATTACTCGAGGGATAGGCAAATTTGGGGCAAAGGGCGCGCCTTCCCCTTACGCCTTGTGTGGGGTGTCGATTTCCTTTTGCGGTCTTTTATTCCGTTTCATACAGCCAAGTCCTCTGAGGGTCCCTCTGAAGGGGAGGGCAGGGCAGGGGAGGAGGGAGGAGGGGAGGGGAGGAGGTGGGGGCTCGCCGAGTTGATGTGCTCCTGTGCCTTCATGGACATTCTCATCAGCTCAGCTTCATTTATTTTTTCGTCCGTCGCGAGCGCCCGGGACATCTGTGACTGCACTGTCTTGTAGGACAGCTTTGCACGTTCAACCAGCGACTGCAGTCAGCCCTCCCCCCCGCGACACACATACCCCCGCCTGCATCAGATCTGACGACCTTTCCTTGCTTATCTTCAACTTCATAAGATCCAGCACATCTCCTCTGCATACGGCCATATTTCTTCAACCCTAGGGCCCTGCCACCCACGTCCCCCAAGGCTGACTGTTCCGCCGCCGCTCTCTTCCGCATAGTACGTGGCACAGTGTCGCTGGATGACACTCATTCCATAAGATCTGAACACCCTTGCGCATACCCCATCACTCCATCTACACCATTAGATCTGACACCCCCTAATACACCACTTGCTTTTGTCACATCTGCCCCCCTTCCCCCATACGCCGCCTACTCCATCAGATCCGACCGCCCTCCATCAGATCCGACCGTTCTCCCCCGTAACAAAAGCTCTGACCGCTCTCACCCATACACCACCTCCACTATCAGACCGCACCACCCATACACCACCTCCACTATCGGACCGCACCACCCATACACCACCTCCACTATCTGACCACTCTCCCCCGTAACAAAAGCTCTGGCCGCTCTCACCCCATACACCACCTCCACTATCGGACCGCACCACCCATACACCACCTCCACTATCTGACCACTCTCCCCGTAACAAAAGCTCTGACCGCTCTCACCTATACACCACCTCCACTATCGGACCGCACCACCCATACACCACCTCCACTATCGGACCGCACCACCCATACACCACCTCCACTATCTGACCACTCTCCCGTAACAAAAGCTCTGACCGCTCTCACCCATACACCACCTCCACTATCGGACCGCACCACCCATACACCACCTCCACTATCTGACCACTCTCCCCCGTAACAAAAGCTCTGACCGCTCTCACCTATACACCACTCCACTATCGGACCGCACCACCCATACACCACCTCCACTATCAGACCGCACCACCCATACACCACCTCCACTATCGGACCGCACCACCCATACACCACCTCCACTATCGGACCGGACCTCCCGCGTGCATACCCCAAGGGAGAGGAACAGCACACTTGTCCAAGGAGGTGACGGCTGGCTGTGAGGGAGAGACGACGAAGCAGGCTTTGATGCCCAGGTAGTTGACATGGCAGTGCTCACCTGTCCAGAGAGCAGTGCCACATCCGTCCTGTCCACTCCGTTTATAAGAGCGACAGTGCTCGGGCGCGTCATCAGAGAGGCGAGGATATTGTCCGCTTCGCTGTTGGAGCGAATTGTAGCCACGCTGAAATCGTACAGATGTCCTTCCGCACACATGCGCAGCAGCTCCATGGCCGTCGGATCCAACTTCCCCTTGCGCAGCTCCGCAGGGTCCACCTCGCCTCCCTCACCCCCTCACCATCTCCGGCACCCCCCTCCTCCACACCCACACCATCCTGGTCCCTGTTTCCAGCCATCGCATCTCGCAGCTTTTGCGCCATCTCCGGATCGTCGTGCTGCAGCGCCTGCGCATGCCTCCAAGCTCCCGCCACCCCCCCCCTTCGCCCCCAGGCTCCGCTCCACCCATTGCTCTCCGCCCTCCACATATGCAAGCAGATGTTGCCCTGCACAGTGCCAGGAATGACGAACGATCTTTGAGCTCCCTTTCCACGAAGTATCAGGATCGAACATCGCAGCGGCTCTGGGATGTGGCCGCAGATGATTGGGCAGCATTCCCGGTCCCGGGCTACTCGGATGACGGGTTGACCTGGAGGGCGGATTCAGCCACGTCTTTGGAGACGCTCCCGGCGAGGGCGAGCTGAGACTCGAAGTCCATGTGCTTCAGGCAGTCTGCTGCGCTGAAATCGGATAATTGCGAGAGCACTTGTGCGCGGGAGTCCAAGTCCATCTGCACACCACCAGGCCGCGGCAGCCGGCCATAGTAAGTGCCATGCGCCACCTCCTGTATGGTTAATCGCTCTTCCCCTTGCAACTGTCTATCTCCCTTTCTCCCCAGTCTCATTCAGCCGTCCGATGGCTTTTGGGAGGAGCTTCATCTCTGCCGCAAGGTGGAGTGCAAGCTGACAGGGAGAAGCGGCCACCAGCGAAATGCCACCTAAGGCCCAAATAACTGCATGGATTGCCGCATGCCAACGCTCCTCAAGTCTCTGCACCTCGTCGGGACTGCCTGAGATGTACACCCGCGTCTAGCATGTGACCCAGCCCGCCTTCATACCCTCATCTTTTCTCGCATGATCCTCCCTGGTGCTTTGGCCGCTGGCGAGGCGTCAATTTTCCGTTGGTGTTCATCGAATGGTTCCTCATCCATCTACCATTGAGCATCTCAGCGCACCAAATGGTCCACGTGTCAGGTTCTAGGGCACACAGGAATCTCCCCGGTCCGGCGTGGCGCGTCCCCCCGACAAATGGTATTTCCCTCTGATCGCGAGTGCACTATCTTGGAGCACAGGCTTCCCGCCGCGCGCGCAGCTCATTGGTTGTTCGCGTGGCTGGCCGCGCACCTCATCCAATGCACTCATCCTCTCCTGCGTCGATGCCATGTCCAGGAACACCGCGGCCGTCTGGTGTGACACCTGCGCTCGTCGCATGGCAGAAGGCAACAACTGTGAGCGAGGGCCTCCACACCACACATTCACGGGGGTACGCCTAAGCCTCAACGAAACCACGCAGAAGAAATGAGATTTGAAGGCGAACTGCGTATAAACACTCTTGGCGTTTACATACAACGTTGTATATATTCCCCTCTCTCTCTCTTTGTTGTATATGAATATACCAAGAAGTATATATTCCCCTCTCTCTCTCTTTATTGTATATGTATACACCAAGAAGTATATACCCGCATTGTCGATCTAAAGGTCCTTACTAGGTCAACATGAAATGCAGGGGAAGTGAATGGTCGATCTATTGAATGGTGTACGCAGTATGGTCTATGGTGCCCCGAGGCCCACGACTCACAAGTCAGGATGTCAGGTTAATGATGACGATTCGTTTACGATGACACAGTCCAGACTAGCTACACGTTTGACGATTCGTTTAATACCTCGAAGTGCGATCAACAATGAGACGTAGACAGTCCAGAATTTCGGACGATGGCATCGTGTCATCATACAGCACTGCAATTGGTGATGAATCTACGTGTTCGCCAAGTGCGATTACACCACCAATCACAATCATAGCTTTGATTGACTATGCGAGAATGCAAGTAAGTAATTGGCCCAGGCTGGTTCCTCATGCAGAGCCGAGGGTCTCTACATACTTCCTTTTTTGTAGGTATCTAATTGTCTGTTAGTGGGGCTGCGCCGAGGAGCGCGGCGGCTGCCCCGGCAAAGACCACGGGAAGATGGCCGCTTCGATGGTCCCCCTACGGAGACGAATCGCAGGGCAGCGAATCTTGCAATGGGGAGTGGAAGGGCTGGCAACCTCACCAGGCCTAACCCCACCGTCAGGAGAATTGCAAGGAGTGAGGTGGAGGCGGCAGAGTCCCGGCACCTTCGAGCCGACGGTGTCGAGGAAGGCTTTGCGGTAGTGCAACGGGAGAGCCTCCAGGATCGCCTTGCGCTGCTCGTAGTTCTGCATCGACGACAGCAATTGGATTCCTGTCACCGCGTCCAGGTTCATCACTATGTCCACCTGCTCGTCCAGCGACAGCCCTGACAGCAGAGAGGCTTGCACGCCCATCATCATCTCCGCCTGTTTCCGCAGCACCCCCACCACCACCTTAAATCCGTGCGGTTGACGAGAAGCGCATCCGAGCAGGAACGATAGCAGACGTTCACTGGCGTGCCGGCTGGCCGCCACACAACCATCAGCATGGCAGTTGGCCACCTTCAGATCCCCCAAATGGTCTTCAAGGAACGGACCTTACGGAATTACATGCCCGCACCAGAAAACTTTATCAAGACTGAAAGGCCCCCCCCCGTCGTGAAGCAATGCGCATCCGAAAGACTGCGGGCTTTTCCGCCAGTGATGAGGGGAGGGGAGGAATTCGTTTGGAGGGCACAACCATCTAGGCATATTGGGCTCGCCCTGTACCTCAGTAGCACACACAGCACGGGTCGCATGGACCTTGCATATGTGGGCAGCGGAGAGGGGAAGATCTGAACACGGTGCGTCGTCCTCCTCCCTCGCACTCAGAGATCAGCAGAGGGCATTCCCCGCTCCCTCGCCGCAAACACCACCATCTCGCTCACAGCAGCAGAGCGCGCGCACTGATATAAAGGAAAGTTGGCATGCGTAGATCATGCCAAGTGTTTGGAAAAGAGCTCCTCGTTTTGTTTGCGTCTCCGAGGACACTCCCAGGCGGAACGTTGCGGGCGCGGTGGTGGCTCCTGAGTATGCGCGCCGGCGAAGGGCAGCGCGGCGCACCCGCAGGTCCGCCACTTCGTTGCTGGACATCATGTTGAAGATGACGTCGCGGCGGTCGTCCTGCACCCCCGCCCCGTTCCGTGGTCAGCTCTAGGCGCTATGGGAGCTTTACGAAGCAGTCCGAGCTCTCGCGGCTCCGACAGCCGGCGCACCTTCCTGGCAGCCCGCCTCCTTCGATGCCACTTTCCTTAGCATCGAGGCTGCTGGATGGCGGGGCTGACCCCCTCCCACCCGCCGGCCCCGGAGAATGGCGCTGCGTGATCAGATAAATAGGGGGGTAGCAGGATCGACGGAGCGGGGGGGCAAGCGCACACCGGCATGTCGTTCAGGATGGCCGCGGCAAACTGAGGATAAATCTCGTGGATGGTGCGGAGAAGATACACGGTGTGTTTAGCGTTTGACGTGTATTGGAACATGAGCTCCGCTGCCGCGTGGGTTGGCATCACCACCAGCAGGCTCGCCACCGCCTGTTGGACCCCCCGAGACCCCGCAGTAAACTCCTCCACCTGCACTCGCGCATCGGAGCGTACCACGGCGAGGGCACTTCCAGGAAGGGAACATGGAATGCACTGACCAATCACACCGCAGCATAATGTACTGCAGGTAAGGAAGCGGGGACGCAGCGGAAGGAGGGGGTGGGGGGGGCAAGGGAGGGAGGCAGTGTGCGGTGAGTGGGGAGCACGAGGGGGCTGGGCAGGCCCTGGAATGCGGTCCTGGTGGATGGACTGGACACGAGTATTTCACTTGCAATGCGCTTCCATCTGCTGGCATCATTCCCAGGGAGGGAGGAGAGTACAGCGCCGGAAGACAGAGAAGTGGTGTCGGCCCGGCGACTGTACTCAGGCCGTGGCGGGTGCCAGGTTATTGGCAGCTTCCTCCAGCCGAGGAGCGGCGTCGATGAAGGCACCCCGCGGGCCTCGGCAGAGAGCGTTGCGGCACTGCAGGGCGTACGCTGGTGCTGGGGGATTTCCGCAGCACACTCCCGGCCAGCTGGATGTGGCGGTCCACACCCCGATGACGAGCCAGCAGCAGGTCCTCGCTGAAGTCGCCGATCAGCTTTCCCAGGGAGCGCCACCGCTTCATCTTGGCCGGATCCAGGGTATTCTGCTTCGTCCGCACAATCCCGTTGGTTTGGCCGGCACCTGCGTCGGGTCGTTGGCGAGGGAGGAAGAACAAGGGGGGTGGGGGGCATTCCCGAGGCCGCTTGCGTTATGTATCATTGGGTGACGTCCAGGAACGCCTGGCAGTAGAACGCCTCGAGTCAGAACAGCAGTCTTGATAAACATGGGGTTCGGGGGTGGAAAGGGCGGAATGTTTGTACCAGGCGGGGGGGCGAATGGGTTCTTGATCTCTCGAGGATCGCAGCCCGCGTGGCGGCACAGTGATTGCCGCACCTTTTGCTGCTTTTAACGCAGGCCGGTTGGAATATGCCCCCGGGTCGTGCTGACTCGAGCCCCGCAAGCCTCGTGCCACCGGGTCGTGCTCCCTGGAACCCCGCGGGCCTCGAGGCTCTTGGGGCGGAGCTGGCTCGTGCCCAGTCGAAACTGTGTGTTTAGACCAGCGTGGGGGCGGCTGCTTGGCATCTGCACAAGAAGAAACCTCCCCCCAGGGTCCCCGGCCACAGTCTTGATCATCCAATGGAAGGATACGCGCACGGAGGAGCCAGCCGTCGACTGTCACATGCTCCTTTTGTCGCCATCTACCGGGCGCACGCTCCCTGGATATGGTATATTCCTGAGGTATATTCTGGGAGGGTGCTATTGAGTCCCTATCTACTTGGTACATAGCGTCGGCAGGACCGGATGACCGGGGAAATGGCTATACTAGAGGGTAGCCTCCACCCGCACGAGGGATGTGGAGTGTCTAACTCGAGAGCACGAGTTGCCACCTGGAGCGCGCTCCCGCCACCTTGGCAAGTACTATGATGACGTGTCCAATGCTGAGGTGGAGCAGAGAGGCTGCAGGGACACGTGGCCACATTTGTACGCCGGGGGCTGCGGGTGAAGGGCTCCGCTTGGAGCGCGCCGGATAGCAGCCGCCCGTCGCCGCATGTTTTTACCCCAGCCCCGCAAGTGATAGGATCTGGCCAGCCTAGCCGCGTGGACGGGCCGAGGGCTAGCAGAGGTTGGCACCCTTGTTGATAGCCATTTGCTGCGCCTTCTTTGCAGGCGGATTGAAGATCTCCATAGACTTGGTGACCTAGCACACAACCCCCACCTCTGCCGCCCTTCAAACACTTAAATCATCTTGATTCAGCCTATTGCACAAGCACCACCGGCAAAACCGCGCAGATCACCCCAACCGCCCTCCCTCCCTCCCTCCCTCCCTCCCTGGGTGCGGAACTCCCGCAGCCGGCTCTGTAAAGGCTCCCCACGAAGGCAGCCGGCTCCTGTGTCCGGGCGCCTGCCTTTGTCATTATCTCGTCTTTCAGCATTCCGAGGGCTGAAGAAGCGTCCTCGATGTCTGTCTTCTCGCGGCGTTCAGCGAGCTGCACGACAGACACCGCGAGGTCGGCGAGCGCTGCGGCACAGACCCCAGCTTCAGTTGTCAAGGTAAACATCCAAAAACTGGGATCCCAATGGATCGTCGTGAACGATGCTCACAAGCGCCCCCTGTTTGTACGTGCGATCATCCACATGCACAGGCTCCAGGTCCGCAGGGTAGAAGGTAAGGGCAGGAGAAGCAGCCACATAGCCCCAGGCCGGAGCCCACACGCGCGGCTGTGCAGGGCAGTCTTCACCCGCAAGGCCGATGCCCGAGAGCTCAGATGTGCCACTGAATCTGGCCATTGCCGACACATCTTTTTGCCTTTCTGCTGCTCCACGGTGACGACGTGCCGAGTGCTGAGCCGGGCAGCGCGCGGGCAGGGCGGGGTGGATGCTCACCTCTGAAGTTCCTCTGAGCCTGGAGCAGGGACTTCTGCATCTCCGTGGCTCCCTCCGAATGAGCTTGCTCTGTCATCTTCACTATCGCCATTGAAGCCTGCGAGGCGCGACGGAAGCAGAGCCCATCGTTTACATCTAATGTCCGCCTCAGGTCTCCTCCGCCTCCAAGTTGGGCATTGGCCACATCATCCGTGCCCCCATTGCTGTGTGCGTGCTTATCCTTGGATCGACTCCTTTGGCACACCGTAGCCGCAGAAGACCGGCTGCACTATGTACCCACGCCGGGGATCAAAGGATTCAGCACACACTTCGGGACACTTATCCGGATTCTCCGGAGCGCACTAGTGAATAATGGGACCCCCTAACCCTCACTGAGCCACCTGAGCCCCTCTGCATCCGCACCGCCGGCGCACTGCTGCCTTGTGCCTGAAGCCGGTTCATCCCCGCCCCAGCTGCGCGAGCCATATCTCCACCACTAAGCCTACGCGCAGGACCACCCCTCCGCTCCCTAGGCCTCACTGGGCCACCTGAGCCCCTCTGTGACTGCCCTGCCGGCGCACTGCTGCTGTGTCTCTGAAACCGGCTCACCTCTGCCGCTCGAGCCACCTCTTCACCACCAAGCCCACATTCGGGACCACCCCGCTGCCCCCTACCCGCCCTAGAGCCTGGTCTCAAGAGAGCTCGCCCACCCACGCCACGGCTGGAATCCCCATGAACTGTCCCAAAGGGCTGAGAATGATAAACTGGGCCGCCCACATCCGAACCAGCGCCCCCGCCACCGACGTGCGCTTTGCTGTGTGTGCTTATCCTTGGACCGACTCCTTTGGCACTCCGTAGCCACAGAAGACCGGCTGCACCATGTACCCATTGCCCGGAGCCTTGCTGTGTGTGCGTGCTTATCCTTGCGACTCCTTCGGCACCCCGTAGCCACAGAAGAGAGCACTTGCTGTGTGTTCTCTATGCCAGTACTGGCCTGGAGGGGAACTTGACAGGTCAGCGCTGGCCCAGCAATCTTGACCGTTCAATCATTACCAGGGAGGGACTGAGGCGGCAGTCTACGGAGCGTCTGGAGCAGCGGCGCCGGGCAATGAGTGCTTGAGGCGCATTGGGTGAGGAAGAGGCAAGGAGTGCTTGGAAGTGCGGCGCGGGAGGGGCAGAGCACAGTAGAGTGAGGGAGGGGCAGGTAGCGCTTGGGGTGGGGGGAGGGGAGAGCACTAGAGTGAGGGAGGGCCAGGGAGCGCTCGGGGTGGGGGGGAGGTGCTGGGAGCGCTCGGGATGCAAGCAACGTACCTCCAGTTTCTTGATGTGCGCCTGTGCCCGTTTGATCTCGACGTCCTTCTCATACAACATCGCCTCGTACCTGCGCCATGGTGCACCCTTGGCGCCCTCTAGCAGCGCCACGCACACCTCCAGTATACTTTGGCATGGAATGCTGATGTGGGGAGAAGCTGTACATTGACTTTTCCCCAAGAGGCTTTAGATGAGAGCAGGCAAACGATGAAGGGCGCCCGGGGGAAAATACCGTTTTTTCTCCTGCGTCGCGAGGGGCTGGCCTGTGGCCTCGGGCTGCACTCCACCGCCGCGGCCGCCGCCGCCGCCAAGCGCCTTGAACTGGTTTGTATTTTGGGAGCCATTTGCCCTGCCACCCCCATCCGCACACTCAGGCCCACCACTGCGACGCGCCGATTTCCAAGACTGAGAGGGTGCATATCCGCGGCGAGTGGGGGGGGAGGAGGGGGGCTCTTGCCCACCTATCCTAAACCAATGATCAGAAAGCAGAAAACAAGAAACAGGAAGCAAGAAATATTAAGCAGGGAGGAAAGGAAGGGAGAGAATCAGGACAGGGAGAAAGGGGAGAAGAACTAGAAACTAAGCCAAAGCCGATGGGGAAGTCAGTTCTATCCTGACACTGCACCGCACGTCCCCATGTATACCAGGAGCTAAGGTACTGGTATGGGTGCTCGGACCCATGCGAACAGAAAACCACAAGAATTAGTGGAGAAACTAAGGTGCGGTGCTCGCAATCACCATAGTTTCTCCGTTCGCAGTGGGCTCCCCAGACTCGCCACTGATCTATCTATCAAGTCACGACGGTTCAAGCAGGGAGAGGGAGGGTGAGAAGGATGACAGATCAGGCAGGGAGAGAAAGGGTGAGAGGGGCCGTGCATGCAGCTCTTGGCCCAGTGGCACTGCGAGCGTGACTCTCGTGCTCATGCCATATATGCAGTGTGTGTGTGCGTATATGCTGTGTCCCGGTGCATAGTGCCGATCACAACAAGAGAGGAGTGGGAAGAGAGGGTTTACCGTCGAAGGGTGACAGAAGGTGAGCAGGGGGGAGGGAGCAAGAGGACAAGGACCGAGGCGCGGAGCGTCGGGCGTCGAGTCGTCGATAGGGCGCGTCACAGCGGTGAAGGGAGGGGCGATCACGTGGAATCAAGAGGGGGGAAGGAAGAGCTGAGAATGCAGTGAAGAATGAAGTGAAGAACGAAAATAAGAGCACGAGGATGCAGTGGGGGAGGATCAAAGCAGTGGAGTGAAAAACGGCTGAGAATAAAGGAGTGAGAGTCGGATGGTGAGAGGAAGAGCGCGGAAGCAATCAGCGAGCGGGAGATCGCGGTCAGCGATCTGAATCAAACAAGGCAGGGGGGCAAAGTACGATGAAAGCATGAGAGAAAATCTAGCGATCAGAAAAAAGAGAAAGAGGCGATCAGAAAAAAGAAATAAAGATCTGAAGAAATAGAGAGATCAGAAAAAATATAGAGAGACCAGAAAAAAGGGAAATCAAGGAAAAAGGCACGCAGGGAAAGAAGAATCATAGATCAGGAAGGGGGAGCAGGAGAGGGAAAAACCGGCAAGTAGGAAATCATCGGAAGGAGGAGCCCGTCCCCCGGGTTATGAGGAAGCAGGGCCAAAGAAGAAAGAGCGATGGGGGTGGGCGAGAGAGGGGGATGAGGCAGATGTCCGCTGCTGCAAATAGCTCCTCTCGAAACAGCGGCGGTTGTGGAAGGTCGAAACCCGCCACCCACAACTCTGGGGTGCAGTGCCCAGCAAGCCTGTCTACATAAGGAGATGAGGGGCGCGGGCAACAGTGTTGAACGAGGGGGGCGGGCAATAGTGTTGAACGAGGGGGGCGGGCAACAGTGTTGAACGAGGGGCGGCAACAGGAACGAGTGGGCACACCGGCCAACCAGAACCTTCTGAATCTCCGACGCGGCATCCTGCGACATCTTCAGCAAGAAGTCCGACTTGGCGCCCTCCGTGTCTGCACCCTCCCCTCACAGGCGCGCCTCAGGGAGCCTCTCCCCCGATGCCCGCAGGCTTGAAGCTGGTGGCAGCCCCGGCTCTCGTCTTCTGGCACCGCAGCTGCGCCGGGAGGAGGTTGCGCTGGGGGAAGTTGGAGAGGAGTGCAGCGCTTGAGATAAGCGGAGGCCAGCAAGATTACTTGTGGAAGGGCCACGTGGCCCCTCAAAGTCGGTCGAGGTGTCCCCTTGCTGCTCCTCTTTTTCTGCATCTTTCTTCTGGTTTTGCACCTTGGTCACCTGTCAGCCCCGCTCCCAGCAATCATTCCTCAGCCCCATGTAGCGCATGTGTGACCCTAATAGCCCTCGGCACCTCGGACACAGCTGCGCACGTGGCATCTGCAGCGCTCCTCAACAGTGGCCACGTGGCGCTTCCGCGTGGATATCCTCTTGCTGACGGCTCTTGCCGCCAAGCAGGCATAACCTAACGGCATGTGCGAGGATTGCGTGGGGATGAGGTGTGACCTGAGCGTTCAGCTCACTCGCCAGCAGACTGGCGGCTTCCTCCTCTTCCCGGAGCTTCGTCTCGTCCACCCGTATCTCCTCTGCACGCCTCCAGGGAACCCTCCTCAGCACGCCTCCAGGGGACCCTCCTCAGCACGCCTACCCGTCTGTTCAGACAAGGATGCTAGCAATGGCAGGACTGAGGGGGGGGCGGCACGTGCGACCACCATACGGCATCGCCTGGGGCCGGGCAGCTGGGTGCTGGCTGCGCAGTGCCGGCTTGCCATACATGAGAGATTAGCAACCTCCGAAGGAGGGGAGGAGGATGGCTCTGGAGCGCGCACCCTGCATCGCATTCATGTTCTCCAGCAGCTCGCTCAGCTGCTGCTCATGCAGCCTCGCCCGCTCGAGCTTGATCTTGTCCTCTGGGTTGTTCTGCGCCCGCATATTCAACCCCAACCCCCACCCCCCCACATACCGCTTTACTGGCCATCCTCCCATTAGCACACGCCCCCTTCGCCCGCCCGCCAGGAGGGTCGCAGCCCATTGCCTGCTTCCCGGGTGTTCCTGACCGCCGGATGCAGCGGGAGCATCTCTTGGAAGCGGAGAAACAGATCCATTTCTGACTAAGTGACCCTAACATGCACTTTGAGAGCTGTGTTGATGGGAGATCACACGGACCGCAGGCATGTCGGGCACCCTCCGAGTCCAACAGTGCAAGGACGATGTGGGGTTCGATCAGACAATGGGCAGATCCAGAGCGCTCGAAAAGATACCCATCGCGCGGGTCCAAGCTGTCCCACCTTCTTCATCCTCGCAGCAGAGCGGCTACGATCTGCGGCAAGCCCGCCTGGACTGTCCCAGGCGCAGTACAGCCGTTCGATCTTTGATCTTGACGATGGTCGGCTCTACGCCATCGAAAGGCCGAAACAAGGCGGACTCTCGGAGAGACATAGCGGCCTCCGGGTGGGTTGTGGGTGGGTGGGACAGTACCTCCATTTCGAGCTTCTCGACTACGAATTTGGCGTCCCGGTGCTGCACAATCAGCGCATCCTTCGCGCTGGTCATCAACTGCTTCCTCGTCTCCTTCTCCAGCTGTGTTTCATTCTCAGTGTTCTGACCGAGCCCCCACCCGCCTCGCCCCAACCGTGAGCAACGCAAAGCCCGCCGCTCACGCTAAAGGCTGAGCGAGCCTCCACAGAGAAGGCTGTGTGATGGTATCCGCACAGAGGAGGCTGCGGGGATGCAAGTGACCATCTGCGGATACCTGGGCATAGATCCTAAGCCGGCGGAGGCTGGGAGGAGAGCAGGAGGCAGGGGCGTCTGCATTGGTTGGCTACGTCTGATGGCGCTGTGCGGGTCGACGTTTTAAAAGTGGAATGCAGTGGAATTTCAGTCGTTTCAGT
The DNA here is from genome assembly GCA_001247695.2 of Cymbomonas tetramitiformis. Taxonomy (NCBI): domain Eukaryota; kingdom Viridiplantae; phylum Chlorophyta; class Pyramimonadophyceae; order Pyramimonadales; family Pyramimonadaceae; genus Cymbomonas; species Cymbomonas tetramitiformis. The sequence continues at coordinate 12,270 of LGRX02033178.1, read as the reverse complement.
GGGGCATCATCAGCGACGGTCGAAAAGCGCGAGCGTGCCAGTTTGAAGCCCCACCCTGGAGCCCAAAGGGCCGCTACAATATCTGCACGGGCCACCACCCTACTCCTTTTGCTTTGCCTCCGCTCCCAACCCGGAAAACCCAGCTTCCCTTCTGACGGCATTCCTGCATGCAAGTGGGCACTCACGGCCTTCGATTTACGTCAACCGGGCACTCGCAGCCTTCGATTTACGCGAGATTTCCACAGCCTATGATTACATGAGATTTACGTCGATTTCGGCAGCCTCGGCGGTTGCTTTTGGACACCTCGTCGGATGGCACGCAAGCTGAGTTAACGCGCAAGCTGAGTGGGCGCGCAAGCTGAGTTGGCGCGCAGGAAGACATTTCCTTCACCCCAGAGGGTACCACTTACGACCAAGACACTTTTAGCATGCAGGTATCCCGTATACCCCCCCCCCTGCCATATCTCGCCCCATCAGCGGACCTGGCTATTGGCCACCATCATCTGCATGATCTCCATCATCTCCTCACGGCCTTGATTCTCTTGTGCCTCCGCGAGATCGGAGGTGCGATCAACAGCGTCCTCAAGCTCCACCGCCTTCGCCAGCAATGCTCCCATCTCACCCTGCATTTTGGCCGACTTTTCCAACGCTTTCTGTCGCATCGACCCCATCCAGTCATGCGCCCACACCCCGTCAGCACTCATGACATGACAGGCATCAACCATACCGTCACCCCCCACAACGGCCACTCTGCCAGCGCCCGCAATGGGCGTCGGGCCAATGCCTCATCAGCGCCGGCGAGGAACCGCCGCGCCCGCAGAGCCCGGTGCTTGAGCCCGCATTCAGCGCCCTGTGCCACAGCCCTTGCTCAGCGCCTCTCGCGCCCCCCACCCAGCAGCAGCAAGGCGAACCCCACTCTTCTACAGCGCCTCCCTCACACGCGTGCGCCACTGGAGGCCTCCTGCAACAAAGCTGATGATGACCCCCCACCTTCCAGCACCGGCCGGGCGTCCCCGCAAAGCCCCCGCACAAGCTGCGGAGGGGCGGGTGCATGCCAGCTCACCTTGCGCTCACCCTTGAACTTCGCATTTTGCTCGTGAAGTTGAACCTGGGGCATCCATCCCACCAACCAGATCGCCTCAGCGAGCATGCCTGTGCCCATACCACTCCTGCGATCATGCCTGTGCCCATACCACTCCTGCGATCATGCATGCGCCCATACCACTCCTGCGATCATGCATGCGCGTATGCGGTGCAAACGATCACCCCATGCATCATGATGGCCGCTCCTATCACTGCTCACCATCCGGGTTGCTCCTCCATCGCTGCTCGAGGCCGCGTCTCCAGCTGCCTGAGTTGCCTCAGAAGCCAGGGTTGCCTCAGCTGTGATAAGTGTAAATAATTGAGAAATTTATTTCTAAATTATTTTGGAAGTACGGGGGAGATATTTCTGCCTTGCAAAAAATGAGCCCGAGGCTCGACGAGGAATGAGAATTTTTCGCAGGTTTTTTCCTGGGGGATTTCTCAAGGCGGAGCCGTGAGGAATCCGCGAAGTCGACTTTCTGCTGTCTGATTGGCTACGGTGACACGGTGAACCGTGACAGTCGGGTCAGATCTGTGTTCGGGCAGAGCCGGAACGCAGATGTGCCTTTTGATTGGTTGTGCGAGATCTGTGTCCATGCGGAGCATGCGCCACAGACGTTCGGCTATGCAAGGCTCGGTGACGCTTCGCTTAGCCTGTGAAGACGAAGAGACTGTCAGAGCATTTGAAGTAGCTGCGACAGTTCACTTCACTTCATTCTGCGAGAACTTCGGGCTCCGAGTCTACCAATTCAAAAAGTTCCCCACACCCGCCCGCCCGGGAGGAAGCAACTTGCAGGGTGCCGTGCGGCCCTGCAGTTGGGCTGACTCTTCGGCAACCCCTGTTGCAGACCACCTCCCTAGAAGGACTCAAAGTTTGTTGTGAAAACTCAGGTGCTTGTGAGCACCACCTCTGTTCCAGAAATTTTCTTCCCGGGAAGTACTTAGTCCCGAGCTGGATGACGCCAAGCTGGATGACGCCAGGCGGAAATTAAGCGCAACAGAAACTGCTCCTGCCACGAATCGCCCGTGCCACGTTTGCTGCTCTTGGAGGCCTCGGAGCAGGTACCGGTCATGCACAGCTGGCGCGTCTCCGCGGAATCTGGCCTCACCGCGACAAGTGCTGGAGTTGGCACAGCGCTAGGCGACCGCAGAGGCCTTGGCTTAGGTGCGCGGGTGAAGGGGTGCAGAAAGGGTGTGCTGCTGCCTGCATCAGGCGGACATTCTCGGTCATCTCGTACGTGGCCTCCTTCTCCCGCCGCCACGCTTCCAGTTGCTGCACACCCAGGGCCCCTCCAGCGCACCCCCTCAGGGCCCCTCCAGCGCACCCCCTCAGGGCCCCTCCAGCGCACCCCTCAGGGCCCCTCCGGCGCACAACCCCGTGCCCCTCCAGTCCACCCCTCCATGCTGAGTGGCTGCACAGCACCTGCACCCACCTATGGCAACACCCTCCCACGGGGGCCATGTGCCACTCCTCGCCCTGCCCCGTCCGCCACAGCCACGTGAGCAGACCCCATATGACGTGAACCACGTGGCACCGCCCAGTGACAGGTTGAAGAGTCGCATAGCCGGTCCTTGCAGTGCGGTGAGGGGCGGCCTGAGAGGCTGGCAGAGAGGCTGAGAGGCCGAGGTACGCCTCCGGGATCAGGGCACAGCGCGGGAACATTGCATGAAGGGTTCGCCCTCGTGCAGGCCAAAGAATACCCGCGGGGAACATGACATGTGGGGAACATGGCGCGCCCTCTCGCCATCTACCGCCGAAGGGGAAACTGCCATTCGCGGTCGAGTGGCAACTACAGCAGGACACAAAACTGAAACTGGAGCATGAGACTGTGCCAGGCTTTCCTCAAAAAAACCATTCATATACTCAGCATATCATATCGAACACTCATTATGTTTAAATTGGGGCCCACAAAATTGGAGTGGTTTCGAAGATACTGCTCCCATCGACCTGAGCCGCGCGCCCTGTCTGTCTAAGACAGTGACGGTTCGAACCTTCCGAGAGTAGCCGGCATCCTATCACAGACTACAGGTAGGAATCTGAACAGGCACGGACTCAGCTCTGTTCTTTTGCACTTTCGTGGCAAAAGAACTTCACGGAATACTCGCTGTATTCCTGTGTGGGCACACTGCAAATTATTCTCAAGAATTCCCTAGATCAAGCATAGGTATTTCAGGAAGCAAGTGATGGTTGAAACTAAAGACAACCAGTCGGCGAAAGCAGCTAGGCCTGATATTCTGAGAGGATATCAATAAATAGTTCCAGCTGTAGGATATCTAGTCTTCGCATCTGGACTGTGTGACTGCAGGGCCAGGCCACCACAATGAAGGTCGGACACACAGGATATACTCATACCTATCCCAAGGGGTGACCCGCCCAATGGTGACCACCCGGGGCCAGCCAGGTCTGGCAGCTGTGAAATCAACGGTGACCACCCGAGGCCAGCCAGGTCTGGCAGCTGTGTAATCAACGGTGACCACCAGGGGCCAGCCAGGTCTGGCAGCTGTGTAATCAACGGTGACTCACCAGGGCCAGCCAGGTCCGGGCAAATGTGAAATCAACGGTGACCCCACCTTGAGGCCAGCTAACCTGGCAGCTGTGAAATCAACGGTGACCACTAGGGCCAGCCAGGTGTCTGGCAGCTGTGGTAAAACAACTGTGACCACTCAGGGGCCAAACAGGTCTGGCAGCTGTGAAATCAACGGTGACCACCTGAGGCCAGCCAGGTCTGCAGGTGTGAAATCAACGGTGACCACCTGGGCCAGCCAGGTCTGGCAGCTGTAATCAACGGTGACCACCAGGGGCCAGCCAGGTCTGGCAGCTGTGAAATCAACGGTGACCACCCGAGGCCAGCCAGGTCTGGCAGGTGTGAAATCAACGGTGACCACCAGGGGCCAGCCAGGTCTGGCAGCTGTGTAATCAACGGTGACCACCAGGGGCCAGCCAGGTCTGGCAGCTGTGTAATCAACGGTGAGCACCCGGGGCCAGCCAGGTCTGGCAGCTGTGAAATCAACGGTGACACCAGGGGCCAGCCAGGTCTGGCAGCTGTGAAATCGTAGAAAGTTGAAATCTCACCTTCTCAGCCTCTGCCTTAGCCTCCCCATTCATTTTCTGAAGCTCCGCCTCTCTTTTTGCTACCTCGCCTGAACCCACCCACAATGCTCTGTGAGCCCACCTCGGGCGCAGCGTCTCCTCCAGGCACATGTGCAGCGCGGCGCCTCCGCTAGATTCCCTGCATTGGGATGCTCTCGCTAGGTGGACACCCCTGCGGCATATCCACCCCTCATCTCAAATCCTTCCGCCAGGCGCCTGCCTCCCTGCGACCCCGCGCCCTCACTTCCTGCAACCCGGCGCCCTCACTTCCTCGCCCGCGACCCCGCGCCCTCACATGCTCGCCCAAGACCCCGCGACCTCACTTCCTCGCCCGCAACCCCGCGCCCTCCACTGCCGGCCTGCGTAACGGCTGCTCTCCATCCCCTGAGACCAGCTTGGGCACTGCACTGGCAGCTTAGCCACCTTTAAAGGACTCCTGCTCGTCCAAGAGACTTTTCAGCTGTCTTTCTGCCTCCTCCTTCACCATTTCTTGTGACTTTTCAAACTCGCGGTTCAAAAAGTTCATTTGTGCTTTCGCTGCATCCAGCGACTGCGGGCATCGCCCCCCTCCCCGCCCCTCCCCTTGGTGACACACTCCCAGCAGCTGTGCCGTCAAATTCGCCGAGCATTCGCCGCTGTGCACACTTTGAAGGTGGAGAGAGAGAGGACAGCAAGGCTCACGATGGCGGAAGATGCCATAGAGGGGCCCAGAGGTTGGGCGCTGAAAGGGAAGGGGAGTCAGGGACCTACAGGCGGCGATATGCAGGTTCGCACAAGGGGGGCGCGGGGAGGTCCGGGAGCGACGAGGGGCGTCACTCGCGCACCTCGGCTGTGCGCTTGCGGGTGGCACGCTTGATTTCGTCGAGCTCGCTCTGTGCCTCCTTCAGCTGGTCGAAGTATGTGCTTGCGCGATCTGCGAGCGCTGCCTTCGGGCGCAGCTCGTCTAGCTCCGCTTCCATCGCCAACATGGACTCAATCTTATTCTGCCGCCAAAGGAGACCGCAAATTTTCATCAGATGCAAATTTTCATCACAGACTGTGTGCGGTAATCAGCCAGCTGCATGCGTTTGAAAGGTTACTCCAGAAACACTAAGCAGAAGTTTCAATCCCACAGCAGCTATTAGGTAGTCAGAGCAACGTCCGACGGCACGCAAGGTTCCAAGCAAGGTATGGCGCTGGCGAATCGGGGCCGAGCACGCCGGCCCGCGGCTTTGCACCTTCGTGCGTGGGCAGCTGGGGCGGGTGGCAGGCCTGAGGGGCCTGCGCTCGGCCCGGGGCTCGAAGGTCACCAGCCTCGAGGAGGCCCTGCACCTGCCCTCCGCCAGCGGGTGGGGGGGAAGGAGAGGTGAGGCGGGGAGCTGGTGGGGGAGGCTTCGGGCGGCTGCAGAGCTTTCGGGCGCTCCCGGCTGTGGACACATAAGAATCTCCGCACCAGGAGCTTTTCCTCCGCCTGCATCTTGCCCTTCCGCTCCGCCTCCACCTGTGCCTGCGACGCTGCCAGCTGTTCACGCAGGGCCGCCATTTCAGCCTCAAGCTCTTCCCGCTCTGCCCGCAGGGTCTTGGCTTCCTCTGCAAGGTTGTCGTGGCTCGCCTGCCACGTCGCCACCCCGCAATCCTCGCACGCATCCCGTCAGCGTGCTGACGCGGTCCCTGGCGCTGTGTGGACAGGCAGGGCGGGAGCCGCGGTGTCGAACTTCCACAGCTTCACCGCGGGTCGTGAGCAGCAGCTGCACCGTGCAGCGGCGAATGGAGGGCGCAGCGCTGCGCACACCTGGAGGGCCTGCTGAGCGTTGAGAGCAACCATCAACTTCTCATCGGCCACGGTTTTAAGGCTAAGCCACCATCACAATCCCCGCCCTCACCCCTCCTGCCTTCAATCTGGGGCTGGCTGATGCCACAGCGCCGATCGCAGGGCGCGGCACATACGGCGAGGCACGGGAGGAAAAGCCTCACAGGCAGTGGCAACTGCAAGGCAATGCACCGAAAGGGACAAAGCCTGAGGTGGGGGGAAACAATGATCGGAAGCTTCCGGTGCTCAGGTCGTGGGCGAGTGAGCCCGGCTGAGATTGGACTGCTTCGGTGGTGCCCTCGGGCGGGTGCGCTAAGCTGAGACAGGACTTCCTGGGCGACATCACCTCGAAGCAGGGGGAGAGCGGATTGGACCGAGCCAGGGACGGATTGAAGGTATGTTTGTTTGCGTGCCTATCCTTCGACCGATTTCTTTGGCACCAGATAGCCACAGAATGTTGGCTGCACAATATACCCACACCAAGGATATGTGCGCGTATACTTATCCTTGCGACTCCTTTGGCACCCCGAAGCCACAGGAGACTGCACTATGTACCCACGCCGGGGATCAAAGGATTCAGCACACACTTCGGGACACTTATCCGGATTCTCCGGAGCTCACTAGTGAAGAATGGGACCCCCTAAGCCTCGCTGAGCCAACCGAGCCCTCTGCATCTGCACCGCCAGCGCACTGCCGCCTTGCGCCTGAAGCCGGTTCATCCCTGCCCCCCGAGCTGCGCGAGCCATATCTCCACCACCAAGCCCACGCGCAAGACCACCCCTCTGCTCCCTGAGCCTCACTGGGCCACCTGAGCCCCTCAGCGGCTGTCCTGCCGGCGCACTGCTGCTGTGTCTCTGGAGCCGGCTCACCTCCGCCAATCGAGCCACCCCTTCACCACCAAGCCCACACCCCACATCACCCCGCTGCCCCCTACAGCCTGGTCTCAAGAGAGCTTGCCCACCCACGCCACGGCCAGAATGCCCAAGCGCTGTCCCAAGGGGCTGAGAATGATAAACCGGGTTGCCCTCATCCAAACTTGCGCATCCGCCATCGACTTGCGCTTGTAGCCTGTGCGTGTATGCTTATCCTTGCGACTCCTTTGGCACCCCGTAGCCACAGGAGACTGCACTATGTACCCACGCCTGTGCGTGTGTGTGTGTGTGTGGCTTATCCTTGGATCGACTCCTGTGTGTGCTTATCCTCTGTGTGTGCATGTGTGAACCCTTGCAATTGTAAATTATCGACACCGGCTGAGATTCAACTATTGCGATTCCACGTGTCCCTCCAGGACTGGAGCCTTTAAATTGCGCGCCACGTCACAAACGGCTCAGATTAAATTGCGCGCCACGTCACAAACGGCTCAGATTAAATTGCGCGCCACATCACAAACGGCTTAGATTCGAGGCGAGGCGGGTACTTAATGCGGAGGCCCTGGTTCATGCGGCCAAGGGCATGCTGCACGCGCTTGCGGCTGGCATCGTCGATCTCGTTCTGCCGAAGCAACGCTGCAATTTCCGCTTCAAGCCGCTGCTGCAGCTCCAACATCTCACGCGCCATCTTCTCCTTCAGCCGCTTCTCCTTCGCGTGGTACAGGTCCGCCGAGTCTTGCGCTGCCGACCCGAGCTGCTCCGCCAGAAAGACCAACAGCCCTGCTCAAGTGTGCCACCCGACCCCGCGCCCTCCCATCACCCCCATCACCGCCCCCGCACACTTTCTGTCCAGCTGTCCACCCCGATCACGAATGACGCGGAAACGCCTTACGCCCGCGCGCGATTGGCTCAGAGGGGCGCACCTCGGTGGAGATCGTTGAGGGGCTTCTCGTCGCGGGAGGACCGCGGCTGCAGGCGCGCGAGGAACTGCACGAAGCCCTCGAGGTGCACGCGCTCCGCCTGCCGCAAGAGCCACAGCCCGCAGCCCAGCGGTCAGTAGACGCGCAAGTGCACCGAACCTTCCGCGGCAAGCCGTGCGACCGCATCCAGATAGGGAGCCGCAGAGCGGAGGGTCATCCCGGCCTCCCTTGATCTCAACCCTGAGGGCCGCACAAGCAACGATTCTCCTGGTGGGGTACCACCTCAACCAATCAGCTGGAAGCAGCACCCTGCGATGAGACCTAAAAAGACGAATTGGTTGGTTCTCCGATGGGGAAAACCCTAAACAAACCCTAAAAATATGGGGTTGCTTCTTCGACGGGGAAAACCCTGAAACCCTAAACAAACCCTAAAAATATGGGGTTGGTTCTCCGATGGGGAACCCCCAAAAGCGGTTGCAAAACGCTGAAAGCGCCTCTACGGGCGGGCAGTCAGGAATATCATTTTTTGGAGGGGCCGGTTCCAGGGAGACGCGGTGGGCTGGGGCAGGCGGCGAGGGAAGGGGGGGAGCATGAAGGGCGATTGACAGGGGCCGGGGGAGCTCACTTCGGCACTATCGGCCCAGTAGTTGAAATCGTTGTTGAGGGCCTCCGATGCATCGTACATCTTGACTTTGCCCCAGGAGCTGCTCCTGCCCGGCTGGGAGTGCAGGCCATTCACGTAATACAGCCGCAGCCAATCATCCTGCAGGCCGGACACACCCCCCTCACCGCAGGCCATTCACGTAATACAGCCGCAGCCAATCATCCTGCAGGCCGGACACCCCCCTCACCGCAGGCCACTCACGTAATACAGCCGCAGCCACTCATCCTGCAGGCCGGGGACACCCCCCTCACCGCAGGCCATTCATCAATACAGCCGCAGCCACTCATCCTGTGCCGGACACACCCCTCACCGTAGGCCATTCACGTAATACAGCCGCAGACACTCATCCTGCAGGCCGGACATACCCCCTCACCGCAGGCCATTCACGTAATACAGCCACAGCCACTCATCCTGCAGGCCGGACACACCCCCTCACCGCAGGCCACTCACGTAATACAGCCGCAGCCACTCATCCTGCAGGCCGGACACACACCCCTTACCGCCTCTGCCACCTCACCCTCCGCAGCTCCTCACGACGCCATTCTTTCACACGCACCCTTTGCCCGTAGGCCACAGTGCTCGGCAGAGCAGGGGTGCTGTGAAGCATCCTCCGAGAGACGTCGAGATCACGCCTTCAATCACACCCAGCGAGGCTGAAAACAACAAGACAGCCAATTTGATATATGCGCATAATTTATATGGGAGCATTGCGGGTTTGTGTGCACAAGGTCGTGACACACACACACACGGGTTGTGTGCACGGGGTCGTGACACACAAACTGAACGGCATGAGATCGGCCAACAAAAGCCAGCCCACCATCATCCCAGTGGATGTGAGAAGCAAATCAAGAGCAGGGCGGGGCCGTGACAAGATACCACAAACGCATATATATTCCCAACCCAAATGCAAAGCAGCATGGAAAGATGATACGATGTGACCGATCGTCGCCAAACAACTGTTGGTCTCTGGGTTACGGAGTAAGCGGACCCTGCTGGCATGCCCCCCAGTGGCTCCCGGTCGATGGATGGGACCTGTTGGTCAATGGTTATGTCATGAATGCAGTCACACCACACAGCATGGACACCCCATGTCAAAAAAAGGAAACATGCGGGCACCTAAGTGCTCCCCACAAAATTCAAGGGAAAACACAGAAGGTGTACACCACCACCTTCTGCCTCTCCTCGCAGCACGACAGACGAATCTACCGAGCTCTCCAAGAGGCAGTGCCCGCCAGAATGGCACACGGGGATAACCGCCTCCCAAAACCCACTTCCACCCGGCGGCCGTCCCTGTTCACAGCGATCCGCCAGTACTCATATCAAGGTCAAAGAACACAAGTCCCCCGGCATGTGTAATAACCATGAGCACTGTACACGGAGAGGGAGCTAGCGTCAGACGAATCCAAGACACTCCCAAAAAGCGAGCCGTAGACGAATCCCCGACGCACTCAAAGAGGCAGTACCCGCCAGAAGGGTACCACAGGGACAGCCACATCCCATCATCCAAATCATTCCAGTGGCCATTCCAGTGGCCGTCCCCGTTAACAACGAGATGCCAGTACCCCATAAAGTGGGTGTCGATCACCAGTCCCCCGGCAGGTGAAAAAGCCCCAAGGCACTGGACATAAATAGAGCCAGCCGCAGACGAATCCCCGACGCCCTCAAAGAGGCAGTACCCGTCAGAAGGGTACCACAGGGACAGCCACATCCCATCATCCAAATCATTCCAGTGGCCGTCCCCGTTCACAACGAGATGTCAGCACCCCATAACGTGGCTGTCAACCACCAGTCCCCCGGCAGGTGAAAAAGCCTCAAGGCACTGGACATAAATAGAGCCAGCCGCAGACGAATCCCCGACGCCCTCAAAGAGGCAGTACCCGTCAGAAGGGTACCACAGGGACAGCCACATCCCATCATCCAAATCACCCAAGTGGCCGTCCCCGTTAACAACGAGATGCCAGTACCCCATAAAGTGGGTGTCGATCACCAGTCCCCCGGCAGGTGAAAAAGCCCCAAGGCACTGGACATAAATAGAGCCAGCCGCAGACGAATCCCTGACGCCCTCAAAGAGGCAGTACCCGTCAGAAGGGTACCACAGGGACAGCCACATCCCATCATCCAAATCATTCCAGTGGCCGTCCCCGTTAACAACGAGATGTCAGCACCCCATAACGTGGCTGTCAACCACCAGTCCCCCGGCAGGTGAAAAAGCCCCAAGGCACTGGACATAAATAGAGCCAGCCGCAGACGAATCCCCAACGCCCTCAAAGAGGCAGTACCCGCCAGAAGGGTACCACAGGGACAACCACATCCCATCATCCAAATCATTCCAGTGGCCGTCCCCGTTCACAGCGATCCGCCAGTACCCCATACAGTGGCTGTCAACCACCAGTCCCCCGGCAGGTGAAAAAGCCCCAAGGCACTGGACATAAATAGAGTTAGCCGCAGACGAATCCCCGACGCCCTCAAAGAGGCAGTACCCGTCAGAAGGGTACCACAGGGACAGCCACATCCCATCATCCAAATCATTCCAGTGGCCGTCCCCGTTCACAACGAGATGCCAATACCCCATAAAGTGGGTGTCGATCACCAGTCCCCCGGCAGGTGAAAAAGCCCCAAGGCACTGGACATAAATAGAGCCAGCCGCAGACGAATCCCCGACGCCCTCAAAGAGGCAGTACCCGTCAGAAGGGTACCACAGGGACAGCCACATCCCATCATCCAAATCATTCCAGTGGCCGTCCCCGTTCACAACGAGATGTCAGCACCCCATAATGTGGCTGTCAACCACCAGTCCCCCGGCAGGTGAAAAAGCCCCAAGGCACTGGACATAAATAGAGCCAGCCGCAGACGAATCCCCAACGCCCTCAAAGGGGCAGTACCCGCCGGAAGGGTACCACAGGGACAGCCACATCCCATCATCCGAATCATTCCAGTGGCCGTCCCCGTTAACAATGAGATGCCAGTACCCCATAAAGTGGGTATCGATCACCAGTCCCCCGGCAGGTGAAAAAGCCCCAAGGCACTGGACATAAATAGAGCCAGCCGCAGACGAATCCCCGACGCCCTCAAAGAGGCAGTACCCGTCAGAAGGGTACCACAGGGACAGCCACATCCCATCATCCAAATCATTCCGGTGGCCGTCCCCGTTCACAACGAGATGTCAGCACCCCATAACGTGGCTGTCAACCACCAGTCCCCCGGCAGGTGAAAAAGCCCCAAGGCACTGGACATAAATAGAGCCAGCCGAAGACGAATCCCCGACTCCCTCAAAGAGGCAGTACCCGTCAGAAGGGTACCACAGGGACAGCCACAATCCCATCATCCAAATCATTCCAGTGGCCGTCCCCGTTCACAACGAGATGTCAGCACCCCATAACGTGGCTGTCAACCACCAGTCCCCCGGCAGGTGAAAAAGCCCCAAGGCACTGGACATAAATAGAGCCACCCGCAGACGAATCCCCGACGCCCTCAAAGAGGCAGTACCCGTCAGAAGGGTACCACAGGGACAGCCACAATCCCATCATCCAAATCATTCCAGTGGCCGTCCCCGTTCACAACGAGATGTCAGCACCCCATAACGTGGCTGTCAACCACCAGTCCCCCGGCAGGTGAAAAAGCCTCAAGGCACTGGACATAAATAGAGCCAGCCGCAGACGAATCCCCGACGCCCTCACAGAGGCAGTACCCGTCAGAAGGGTACCACAGGGACAGCCACAATCCCATCATCCAAATCATTCCAGTGGCCGTCCCCGTTAACAACGAGATGTCAGCACCCCATAACGTGGCTGTCAACCACCAGTGCCCCGGCAGGTGAAAAAGCCCAAAGGCACTAGACATAAATAGAGCCAGCC